>BGPR01021741.1:8189-26129 GCA_013235015.1 Araneus ventricosus
AACACATGTAAATTAAAAAGTATTCCTCAAACAACAAATATTTTAGTTCATTTCATTGCTTTTACTATTTTAAACATGTGCTGAAAATTTCAAGTGAATATCTATATTAGATTTTGAGATATCATGTTAATGGTGGGGAAAGTTTATCAAAAATACAGTTTAGAGAAAATTGCATTTAAAGATTTCCTTTAATGTAAAAACATGGTTCCTGTGGTCAAAAGGGTTTAATATTCACTAACTTCATAGGTAAAACCTTCCTTTGACTCATTTTGCAAGCACTTCTCCCTGCGTTTGGCAGAAAGTTTTTTACGCTGTGTTTTTGCTGTCGACAAAGAATGACTTTTCGAGTCGTGAATTTGCTACTTTTCCGCCTATGTTCCTACCACCTACATTCAGAGCAAAATTTATGAAAAATTGTATATTTTAATAATATTTTGGTTTTTTTTTATATGCATTATCAATTATAAACACAAAAAACACCAAAAATTTTTTATAAATATAATATTTTTTGAGATATATGGGAATTTGTAGTAAATTTTAATGAAATTTAACCATAACGGTTAACACTCTACATCAAATTGTAATGCAGCAATTCTAATTTTCTTTGCACATAAGTTATAGATGACAATGATCTATGAAATGAACTAAAATCCAAGAAAAAAATTGAAATGCAAGTAAATTAGAGGTAAAAATATGTGTAAATATGCATTTTTACATTAATTCGCAACTTATTTTTTCGAAAAACACATGTAAATTAAAAAGTATTCCTCAAACAACAAATATTTTAGTGCATTTCATTGCTTATACTATTTTAAACATGTGCTACAAATTTCAAGTGAATATCTTTATTAGATTTTGAGATATCATGTTAATGGTGGGGATATTTTTATCAAAAATACAGTTTACTTTTCCATACAACCTGGACAACATAACATTTCAAACATTGTCATTAAAATTTCAGTGTTCATTATACGATATCAGCATAATTTATTTGGTTTTAATAAATCTTTAGCTTTAATAGAATTGTTACCACCAAGTTTTGAAGAACTTGCAGTGATAACATCAGTGCCATGAGTTACAGTAATTTGTTCTGTACGTGCAGATTTATACCGATTTCTAGCAAATATTTGCTTCTTTGAAATATAGTTATTCTTATTTCTTATTATTTATAGACTTTCACGATCAAAACAACAAAATTTTCAAGCAAAATTCGAATTTTTAGCTCTTAAAAAGGACAAAATGAAGTTAGATAAGCAAGCGCAGAAAACGTAAACAAATCAAAATAAACAGACAAGCAACTGAATTGTGTTGCCAATTTTATTCAAAGAAATAAGTAAACTGCGTGCAAAAAAGTTGTGGCTTGTCACTAGTAACATAAAAAATAATTTAAAAATTTAAAAAAAAGCAGAAAAAGAGCAGACAATTGCAACTTTAAGGCCACTTCCGGTTTCGGAATGCTATTTCCGGTTTGATTTTGCTTTAGACACAGTCTTTTAAAATCGTTATAACTTTTTTTCTAATTCACTTAGGAATGAAATGTAAACGGATTTGGAAAGACGAAAGTTTGAACTACAAGAAAACGTCAAAAAATAATTTTCACCAAATTGGTCAAAAATCAGTGTTTTCAACGTAGGCAGTCACCTTAATAGCTCTAAAATAGTGAAGTAAAATTTTCTATCAATTGATATAAAATTTATCTCGCCATGATCACTAGTTCCCGAGAAATTTTAAATTATATTAATCATATATTTCAAATTAATTTCCGTTTTAAAATAGAAAGTAGAAAATTACGTCAGTGGTATATCATGAGCGTGATATAGTTTGGATGCCACGATAATAATTTATTGCAATCGTGATGATATAATTTGATGATATTTTTTGGCAACGTTTGACAACAAAGTTTTTTGATATTTTGCTGCAACGTTTAAAATTTTAATTTTTGATTTACGTTTGAAAAACTCAGAATTTCATGATTATTGAATTAATTAATTCATGGTTATTTAATACTTTGCAATCTTGAATTAGTTTAATATATTTTTTACGATGAATACCGACGAAGAACCCATAGCAAAAAGACGGCATATGACAAAGGAAAGGAAAGCAAGATGGTTAGCGAGGCAAAGCTAGGAATCGCTTGAAGGATTCCTGCAGTGGATGCAGCCGCTTATAGGAGACGCATCGAAGCCGAAACTCCAGCTCAATCTCAAGCTCGCCGAGAAAGATATACTAAAGCTCATCACTTCATCCGAAACTGTCAAAGTCAAAGAATTCGCGATGAAGCAATTCACTTCATAGAGGCCCAAGTAGAAACGCACAACTGCGGACCAATGAACATAATTTGACAGTTCCGCAAATCAAAGAACTTTGCTGCAGAACGCCCTTCTGATGGCAAATTCACCAGCTGTTGCCACAAAAGGAAAATGAAATTAGAGAAACCCTCAGATGTACTAAGTAATGATTTTGTGTATCCTAATTTTCTTCTTGACTTATTCACGAATCCTAACATTCCTGATTATAAAAATTTTCACGATAACATCCGCTCATACAATAGTGCTGTTTCTTTCGCATCAATGGGAACGAAAGTAGTTGATTTCAGCGGTGGGGGACCATACGTATTCAAAGTTCACGGTCAGATACGTCATCGCACCAGTCACATTCAATCAGTGAATGGCCAAGCTCCTCAGTATGTGCAACTCTACGTGATCGATAATACTCAGGCTACTAAAATTAGAGTAAATCATCCAGCTAATGAGCAATTCAGTTTACGAATCCTGGATCAAATCGATCGCTTCTTTAGACAGCACAATCGATAGCCTGACACATATCGCATGCTTCGAGAGGTTGAATCGCGAGTAATCACAGAATCAAACGAAGCAGGTGAGGAAGTTTCCGTCGTGAACATGGTCATTAGGTGTGATCAACATTAAAACCAGCGAAGGTACAATGCATCGACAGCCAACGAGATAGCAATGATTTTTGTCAACAGCGATGGAGAACCTCCATTCGAAAGGAACATTCGCTTGTATCCATTGAATCCAGAAAATCCACACCAACCATTTATTAATATCAAAACCCTCAGCCCAAATTTAGATCCGATGGCTTATCCCATTTTCTTTCCTTATGGCGAACCTGGTTGGCAACCCAACTGGCGTTGTGAGTCTTACCAAGGAGCACAAGTAAATCAAAGCAGAGTAAACGTAACAATGCTTCAGTACAAATCAGCGTTAACAGCTGTGATAGATGACTTCAATCCGGTTATTAATGCGGGGAAACTTACACAGCAATAGATTGTCGATTCGTATCTCCAGGTAGAAGCAAAGAACCTGAATTTCATCAGAACGCATCAACAACAGTTACGAACTGAGCTCTACCAAGTACATGCTGATCGGAATTCCAGTACTCCTGTCCTCATCATTTGAAGGATCACCACGAAACATGAGAGAACGGTGTGCAAACGCAATGTCCATCTTCGCCAAATACGATGCACCGGATCTATTCATAACGTTTACGGCTAATCCAAAATGGCCAGAAATCATGGAAAATTTACGACCATCCGAACACACAACTAACCGTCCTGATTTGTTGGCGCGAGTTTTCAATTTAAAGTTGATATCACTCATGGCCGATCCGACAGTTCATGGCGCATTGGGAAAATCAGTAGCCCAAGTGTACACAATAGAATTTCAAAAGCGCGGAATGCCACATGCACACATTTTAATTGTTCTACGGGCGGCTGACAAGTTTTCAACATCTGAGCAGATAGATAAATTTGTGCGTGCTGAGATTCCATCATCGATTGAAAATCTACGACTGCATGAAATTGTAACAAAATGCTTAATGCATGGGCCCTGTGGCATTGACAATCCTGAAGCACATTGCATGGAAGCGGGCCAATGCAAGAAAATGTTTCCCAGATAATTTCGAACTGAAACTACAATGGATGTGAGTGTCTACCCTTTATATCGCAGATACCCAAGTCACACAACATTTGTGCGAGAAAGAGAAATGGATAACAGATTCGTTGTACTTTACATTCCTTACCTGCTGCTGAAATATAACGCGCACATCAACATCGAAGTTTGCACCTCTCTGCGTGCGGTGAAATATATATATAAATATATTTACAAAGGATTTGACTGCGCCAACATGACCGATCGCATGCAGTGATGAGACTGCCTGTTCATCTCCCAAACCAGAAACACGTCACGTTTAAGGACGGCCAAGAAGAGGAGACCTTGGAGGCTGCAAGATCAAGACAAACGATGCTCGAGTCATGGTTCCAGTTAAATCAAAGCGATCCTGATGCTCAAATATTATTGAACACTGACCATTCTATGCAATTACGTGTACTATCGTAATAACTGGAAAAGGCGAAAGAGACAATGTAAAATAGTCGCGAGAATGTACATATAGAATGTCAAAGACGCTGAACGATTCTACCTACGCATGCTGTTGCTTCATATTCCTGGAGCTGCAAGCTTTATGTTTCTTCGGATGGTTGACAACGTCATTTATGACACTTTCAAGCAAGCAGCTTTTCACCGTCACTTGCTAAATTCAGATGAAGAGTGGTGTCATTGCTTACAACTATCAAATGCCAAAGCAACTACGTCAGACCTTCGCCATTATTCTGTGCTTCTGTAACCCGACTAATGTGCTCAAGCTGTGGAACAAATACTCGATCGATATGTCTCTCGATTATTTGCGCAACAACATCGAAGCAGTTTCTTGGATTTAAGTTACCAGTTCCTCTTCTCGACACATCAGTTTCGTCAATGAGATCAACATCTCCGGAACCAGATAAACTGCGTCAGGCAGTGCTCATCATTACTGATGAAATTATGATGCTCACAAAAGACGGTCTTCGTTGTATTGACTCTCTTTTGCGATATTTGATGAATAACGATAAGCCTTTCGGAGGCAAAGTTATAATAATCGGAGGCGACTTCAGACAGACACTTCCAGTTGTTCCAAGAGGTACACGAGCAGTTGTCATCGAAAGTTGAATAAAATCAATCCCGCTTTGGAGCAAGATCACTCACATGTCACTCACAACAAATATTCGCTGCGCTGGACAAACAGAGCACAACATGTGGCTATTGAACATCGGATCAGGTAATCCTCCTGAAATTTCAGGATTACCGTGTGATTCTATCGAAATACCTCAGCAAATGGTGGTAGAAGAAAACCTGATTGAAGCCATTTACAGCAAAACCTTGAACGACATGGAAGTCGAACATCTAGCAAAGAGTGTCATTTTAGCTCCAACCAACAAGAAGACACTGGAAATGAATCGGTCAATCATCGCGAAACTGCAGGATGAGCCTCATACCTTTTACAGCTCAGATTCAATAATATCCTAAGATCAAAACGACCTGCAAAACTATCCACCTGAATTTCTGCATGATTTATCTCCATCAGGCATGTCACCCCACGCATTGATGCTTAAGAAAGGAATAATCGTCATGTTGCTCAGAAATTTAAATCCCAAACAAGGAGTTTTGTAACGGCACTCGCTTATCAATTACTGGTCTCCATGAAAATTTCATAAGTGCGAATATTGTATCTGAATGTAATCCTGGCGGCGTTGTTTTCTTAACAAGAATTGAATTAGCCCCCAGTGACGTGAATCTACCATTCCTCCTCAAGCGCCGCCAGTTCGCGTTAATTCCAGCTTACGCGATGACTATCAACAAATCACAGGAGCAAACTTTCGATCAGGTTGCAATTTATTTCTATGAGCCTGTATTTTCACATGGACAGCTCTATGTTGCACTTTCAAGGTCTAGGAACACCAATCACGTTAAAATTTACACAAAGACATCTGAAGTAAAAGGAAAATTTTAAACAACGAAAAATACTTCACACGGAATGTTATTTACCAAGAGGTTTTTTGAATAAAGAAATATGTAAATAATATGTAAATAAAAAATATTTCCTATCAAAAAAGATGTTTATTTTATTTGTTTTTAATCAATATTAAGCATTTCTCTTGCATGTATAACTATATGAACATATCAAATTTGACGGGAAATCTCTCGAATGAAGAGACAATTTTCACCCGGCAAATCATGACGGGTGATTTTCTAGTTAATAATAATGATCCAATTGAAAAGAATCCCTGTTATGAACAGACACCTATGCCAATTATATATTCACAGCCGTCTTAAAAAGCGAAGACAATTATTTCAGTCCAGACATATAAAGTTCAACATTAATAACCTAAACATGACAGTTGGAATTGCAATTAAATTTCTTCGATACCCATCGGAAATTTGAAATCTGAAAATAATGCGTTGGTTTGAAGGTATGTATGTGTTTTTAATCTGCTGACTCTGTAACTTTAAGCAACGTTTCAACATATATCCTCGAAATAATATGAAATTAGACGAGAAAATAAGACCAAAAAAATATGACAAATTTTAAAACAATTATCGAATAAAAAATAAGACAAGTTGCACTTCATTATAAAAAAAGCAGAACCTCATCCGCACAAATGAGTTAGTATAACATAAGCAATAAAACTGTATTTTCACAAAAAATAAAAAATTAAATTCCGAAATTTATTGGAATGCGAAAAAATATATAATAAATTATTCGAAATAGGATGATTACAATTAATATGCTATCTCAAAAATGAAGAAGATTCAGCTTTAGACAAGATGCATTCATTGCCATACAGAAATTATATGTTCTAAAAGCTAAATATTTTAAAACATCTCTTCTAAGAATATTTGGGGCATTTCTTTCTTCTCCACCTCATTAAAAGCATAAGATGTCACCACCATTCCTCGAAAGATTAAGAGAGAATAATGCGTCTCTTCTTATAGCGACGACATTACTGTGTCAATGGTATTATTTGTTGAAGGAAAGGGGAGTACAGTGCAAGAAGACGATGAGGAAGGGGCTGTATATTATCGCGTGGCCTTCATTTCCTCTCATTACCACAGCTTCCGAAGGAATCTCGTTTCCCCTGTCGGATGCCTGTCACTTGAGCAATTGTTTTTCTCCTTCCTACATGAGCATCGAAATAGAATAAATTGCTGTTGATGACAGCTTTTGTTTCTTGAGGAAATTATATGTACATTATTTTAATGTTCGCGCGATTAATATCCGTGGTATTAGGTAGACGTATCTAGAGCGCATTAGTGCCAAGAGTACCCACAACTGACTCAAAGATGAAGTGAAATTTACATGAAACAATACAATATTTGATTAAACAAACAGCTAAGAATTGAGGCAGATAACATTTGAAGAGAAAATTTTCATTCAAACTGAAAACTAAATTTCTGTAATCATAAAATACGATCTATAAGAAGCTATGAAGATTGGAAAGTACGAATTCTCAATTATCATACTGAATCTATATGTTCTAAAAGCTAAATATTTTACAACATATCTTCTAAGAATATTTGGGGCATTTATTTCTTCCCCATCTCATTAAAAGCATAAGATGTCACCACCATTCCTCGAAAGATTAGGAAATATTTTTAAACTACTGGAATTTTTCAATTGAGTGGTTTGTTATTTAAACAAAATTTCAGAAATTATGAAAGATTCGCATAAAGAGATATCCAACACATATTTCTAATCACAGTTCGGTAGGTCAATGTTGTATGTAAAAAAATTCATATATAGAAAGAAAGAATAAAACGAATGATCAACAATATACACATATTCTAGACCTTTGTTTTATATATAAGATACACAGGAATTGTTGTATTACAAATTCATCCATCAAATAAACATAAAAAAGAATTTGATCGGATTCCTTTTAAGATATTTCAACTTAAATGTTAAAATATACTTATGTTTAGAGAAAGTTTTTAAATTGCCATTACATTTCGTTTGGGAATGGTCACCACGAATATAAAAATCTTTTAATCCACGTTTTGCTTTTCAATAATATATAATTATTTTTCTCTCTTTCATTGATTCATTAAAAAAACAAAGATTACAGAAGCTCCATGCAAAAGGCCTCCGCTAGTCACCCTGAAAATGATCTGTAGTATTCGTTCAATATTTTCTCCAGTGTCCTGTCCAAACAATAATATACCTAAAAACAACGACCAGACAGCTGAAAATTCATTTATAAAACTCAAAAGAGAAATGTGTTCAAAAATTTATTAAGCATTGCAAAGGACTTGAATTTCAAACGTTAAAGATCTACAAAGATATATAATATGGTATCCATAAAGAGTAAAATAGAAATATGTCTAAAACTTTTCATAAATCTAATCGATTGTGTATTTAAAATAATATTTAGAACATTAAAGAGGAAAGTTCAGTAAAGATGTATTCCTTGAATGTTTCCATATTTAATAGCTGATTTAGTGTTAAATAAATTTTTATCATAGTTTCGCAGAATATTTGCTTTGGAATGAAAGGGTGTTTTTTAGTATGTTTTATTATCGAATGCTTAGGCTATTAATAAATATAAACTCATAAAGCCAGGTTCAAATTGAAGCCTCTAATAATATTTTTATGCTACAGTCATAAATATTTAAAGCACCTTTGAGTAAAATGATTACTCTTAAAACATAAATACTATAGAATTACCTAAGAAAAAGAAAGAAAGAGAAAAATTTGCATTCACATTCGAGACCAATAAAATATTTACTACCTTTTTATTGGTATAAATATGCAATAACGACATTTGCAAGTTTCGCAAAGAAAAAATTTTATGTTGCTCCACACATCAGTAAAGATTCAAACTGTAAGATTTCTATAAGCCATAAAAAATACTTTAACAGTTTAAACTACAAATGAAACATCAAATCGCAGCAAAATGTTTAAGTCGAGAGGACTTTATAATAATAAACTTTATTTGGTGTACAAAAATTATTCCAGGGTTCCTCATGATGAGATTCAATAATTTTTGCATGCTTATTTATTGATTTTGCCATTCGAAAAACTGAGATTAAGACACATGGCAGCACAAAAGATTGAAAAAATAATTTAATTGACCAATAGAATTTGTCAGAAATGTTTAAGGAATGTTTGCAGGAATGCCATCATAAGATATTTGTGCAAAATTCGTAGGATGTAGTTCTAAATAACCTACATGTCGGAGACAAATAAATGAAAATCCAGTTTCCCTCTCTAGAAGAATGTTATTTTATTTTCAGGCAGAGAAGGTAAATGAATTCCTACTGGAATTATCCGTCCTTCATTATGGTCCAATATCGCACACATATAAAGAGTCAGAAGATTTAAATGTATAATTGTTTTAAATGGGTAAATAAACAAAAATATTAAAAATTCATTTCATTTCATTTTTTAAACTTCCAATTAACCACGGATGAAGAGAGCATAGTTTTCTAAAACTGACACGAAAATGTGGGTCCTAAAATTTTCAAATGTTTATAAACGCTGATGTAAGTAAAATAAATTAAGATAGAATTTTTAACGAAATAGAATATAATCAATATTTTTCTTCCATATTATCAGCATATTTAATTTAATTCAAATTATATATACACCATTTTATTATCATGGAATCGGAAAGGACAGTTAATGATCGGATCAAGAACTGCTGCGTGGGGATAAAGTATAAGATAAATCGATTTTCAGAAAATTAAAAAGAAAAGAAAGAATATTTTCAAACTAGAATTGTCTGATTTCTTTCCATAAATAACATTTTACTAGATTCCTTGTAATTTATTGATGGTTAAGAGACCTTCTTCCAAGAAATTTACCCGAAAATAGATATGGGCAGAAAACAAAAACGCCTCATTAAATCGTTTTGTTTACATTCTTTTGGAAATGTTTCTTTATTCACAAACATAAAGAAACTGTAAAAGAAAATAATGGCCCAATGCTTCCAATAGTTCTGTTTTTTTAAATCACTTTTCTATTCGATAATGAAATTGGATAAGATATTCTGAAAATAGCACACAAGTAAGTATATTAAGATCAATTTAAATTGTGAGAAATTGTTAGTATAGTCTACAGTTCCAAGCATTTTATTCCATTCACTTAAGATAATTAGACTTTCAAGAAGAAAAAACTATTTATTTAATGTAGCAAAAGATAATTTTATCCATCGTTTTGCCTAATTTTGTATTCAAAGTGTGTATCTTCAATCATGAGAAGCGCAGAATTTAGTTACTTCAGTTTTTTACAGTTTTGATTGTAGCATTCGCATAATAGTCAAATTAATTTGAATGCGGCACAATTAAAAAAATTAATTGCTTATTTTCTATAATTTACAACTGGGAACGGAGATTATGCATTTCCGGAAACCATTTGCAGAATAAAAAGAAAGAACTAACAAAAGATTCTTTTTTGCAATTATGCAAATACGTGACAATATTTCTAAACAGTATTCATTTAATGACATTTATGGAAAACGATTTTCTTAAGATTTGAAAGCTTAATGCTGACTAGTTTTACTTTCGAAATCCACAAACTAATTTAAAAGGCTCAAAACTAGTTAATTGCTGCTGGAAAATTGTTAAATCGATTTGAATTAGCTGAAACCGAAGAACTTAGTTTCCCTTCACACTCCTTGTAATTAAAATATTGTTTATTGGCGATTGGTTAACGTATGTAACTCGAACTATTAATGGAATTCAACTGTAAGCTAAAAAAAGGAAGAAAAGAATGGCGCTAACTTTATTCGCATTTTACATTTAGACGAGTGAACTAAGAGTTTGAGGCCGATATCTTCTAATTTCTTCGAAAACATTTGGCACATTTTAGTAAATTGATCTTCAGAAAATGGCGATGGAAATTTAAACACAATAAGCGTTACATAATTTGTAGCATATTCTTCTAACGTTACACTAATTTCATTTTTTGGATTTCTATGGAATTTAAAGCATTAATACGCCACGGTCTTACTTAAAGTCCGATATTTAATGAATGCACTTAAAATGATAATTATTTAAAACCAGAGATCTGAACTTGAAATTATTTAGCGATACAGAAAATAGTTTTGGCAATCAATATAGCAAGACGTAATTAATCATTTTAAGACATGGACGTAAATCTTCATTATCGGAATTATTAAAGGTCATAGATATTTAAATAATACACTTTAAGTATTTTGTATAGAAAAATAGTTCTTACTTTGTTTACAATACAGTGTTTGATTCAGCCACTATTTTTGAAATACTTTTTAAACAGGTTTGTTTAACTTCATCTGTTTCATGTTTGTATAAATGGAATTACGTGATAGGTTTTTTAGTCAATTATTGATGTGCTGGACTTTTGAAATTTCGTAGAATTTTATCCTCGATGACAATAAATGATTTTAATAATTTCAAAATTTAAATATTAGTTTATTATTTATAATGTTTTGTTTCAGTGTGTCATTTGATTTTGAATTTGAGGAAAAGTGACCTTACGATTGAAAAGTGTAAAAATTTAAATAAAAAATTCTGGCGTTTAGTATGCAATTAGAAAGGATTTTTCAAACTGTTCTTAATTAAATTTACTTTTCTTCATATGAAATATCTAGTAAAAATTTAAAAACTGACTATTAATTCTATTTGATTAGAATCAATATTACAATTGATTAAAAAATTATTTTTTGATTTTTTTTCTAGTAAAATTCAGAACTAATTTGATGAAATATCATTATAAATATAATTAAATTTCGTGAGTTTTAAAATTTATTTTTTAATTAAAATTTTCATTATACGTTTATAAAATATACTTTAATAATAATAATCAGCATCAAACAAAATGTAATCATACTGCGCGAACTGATACTTTCATTTTCAAAATTATTAGATATTTTTGTTGTCAATAATGATTAATATTTTCCACCTTCTTAAAATTACGAATGGTGCTTTCTAATTTCATATCAACAATCAAGAATATTTCATATATAATTCAAGCATTTTGAAATAAATAAAGGCAAATGAGCAATTTTCCGAAGAGCAGGAATATGAGAAAGCACATAAAATATAAAATTAACAGAAACTAATTAATACTTATCACAAATGAAACTAATTATACATTTTGTAAACTCTGTAAATATACAGTATTTCCTGAATAATAAAATTAATTTCCTACCTATGTTCAACTGACCAACCTATGGCGTAAAGTCCTATGCATCTAGATTTTTTTAAAATTCTCTACACACTTATTTATTTCTCTTCCTTGTGATGAAATACGATTCTAGTATATATTTTATATGTTGAGTGTAGTATGCATTAGCTGTGTTGCGAAAAGTGATCTCAGCAAAAATGAGAAATTTTACATATCGATTTGCAAAATTTTATTTTCAAATATTTTAAGAAAATTTTATTAGCTGAGCAGACTGCAGATTATTATTAAATCTTTTTCAGACACAAAAATGTTTAGCATTTCAAATATAAAAATAATTTCTTTCTGTGATTTTATTATTTTTTTCGTTCTGTTTCGGATTTTCGTAAACATTTTTTTAAATGATTTAGAAACTTTCTTGATTTATATTCGCCTGACAGTTCAATTTCTTACATTATTTAAATTTATTCCAAACGCTTTCCAAAAATCCGTTGCTTTTGACACGATGAATGAAATTCTTATAAATTCTTCTGCATTTGTTTGTGGCTTACAAATACCTGATTTTCATGAAGTAAAGTTATGAAATCTAACAATTCTTTTAGAACTCTCGATATTTTGAAGAAAAAACAAATTTATGAAAAATATTTTATAAGGTAAATAATCTTAACATAATTACCCCTGCCTAGCCTTGGCATCGAGGTTTTTGAATGACAGCCGCTGCAACAGATCCATTACTGAGCCCGGACCCCTGATAGTTATCATCGACCACGACCCTACCTCTCCCGAAGGAGGTACGTATTATCATTGGAGGGAGGTAACTCGACCCCCACTATTGCTATACCCCCAGGAGAAGCGAGAACCCGCTCATGCGGCTTTTCAGCAGTGAACTCACGGTAATGTAAACAAGTCCGACCAACTTAAGTCTTTCACGCAAATTAAGGTTATTTTTCATATTGATAAGAATGGAGTTTGCTATGTTATATTTGCAGAAGTAATAAAAATCCACAAAGAATAGACAATATATATATTATGAAAATTATGTATCAAAATCGATAGTGCTAACCAACTGAATTCTAATTCAAATATCGATATTGATTCAAATCGTGACTGTAACGCAATTATAAACAAAAAGTCATGTTCGACTTCATTCAAACAAAGAATTGAGCTTGACAGATTCAAGGAAATGCAGATGGTAAATTAACCTTAATTCTGAGATCACTGTGCCTATACAACTTTCCTCCAATCTTCAGTGATATCCGCTGTGTCCTAGTGTGTAATCCACCTATTTAACCTGAGTTCGTAACTACCGAACTAATAGAATTGGAGAAAATCTTATCAACAAAGGGTTTGACATCGCACATTCAAACCCTGTTCCTATAAACTGGTCTATTTATTATCTATGGGTTCCTACAAAGGTCCACCCATGCTGTCAAGACAGCATGGGTGGACATCGTGCGCCCCAACCTTATGTTAGTGATTAAAAAATCCTCAATCAAAGTCAGCTTGTGCATTGTAATAGTAACACTCCTGCATTGATGCCTGAAAGCACCACTTACATTTTTAGCCTCTTTAAATTAATCTTGAATAGCTTAAATCTTAGCATCTAAAATATTTTACTTCTTATATTTTTGTCGTATTATAAGTATGTATTTTTAACAAACTTACATTAATACGCAGTTTTAGTTCGAAATCATTTTTTCAATTATTTTTTTTGTACTTCTTACATATATACACAGTTGTGACTGAACAATCAAAGATCATACTACATGGCTCAATCGTACTACAGCTGCTTAGGGTACAAATGTATGGGGGATAGTCACCGAATTTCGGCCGGTGTCTAGATTCGGCCGCTATTATAACTTCAATTCTATTAAATATTTGAGTCTCAAAATACACAAATTATGTTGTAACGTAAAAGAGGCATATGAAATCATTTTTTAAGAGAAATCGGTTTGTGGTTCCCAAAAACACGCACCTGTGTTTGAAAATTAATATTATTTCCAGAAGTTTTTTGAAAAAAACAACCGGGATTATATTTTGAGATTAACTGATAGACGTAAAATGTCTTATATACAGGGTGTCCAACAAAGGACTCCCTCATTTTAAAATTAAATAACTCGGCAACGGAGATCGATAGAAGAACGAAACCAGTGATATGCTTAGTCTGAAAGCCGTAAAAATCTGATACAAACGTTTCAAAATTAGTTATAAACGTTGCCGACAGGTGGCGCTGTACGTTGTAATCACAGTTCAGATTTCGAGAAGAAAGCTATAAATTGTCATTTGCAAGTAATCGTTGCAATCACATCACAATCGATTCAAATTAGGCATTTTTCGTGCTTGCTAAGGGCAGTTTATAGATTTCTTATCGGATTCTGAATAGCTATTACAACCTGCAGCGCCACCTGTCGGCAACATTTATAACTAATTTTTAAACTTTTCTATCAGATTTTTACGGCTTTTAGACTAAGCATATCACTGGTTTCGTTCTTCTATCGATCTCCGTTGCCGAGTTATTTAATTTTAAAATGAGGGAGTCCTTTGTTGGACACCCTGTACTTTATATTCAGAGAAAACCATCACTAGTTATTTTATAATCTGAAAATTGCTATCATAAATGTTCGATACAACTCTATTATTAAAACTTTTTTTACAAAGAATTCTTGGAGTTTCAGTGATATAATATTTTCTTATTTGTGATTGTCTGTACACTTGTCCAGACACCTGTTTTGAAAGTTGGAATTATTAGGATGTTAATTCATTGTCATTAGTTTTTATAAGTTTTAAATAATCATGATAGTTATTAATATGTGGCTTAAGGTCTATTTCTTTATTGAATAATATCAAATCATCTATATAACGGAAAAATATACTGTGGCTATAATTAGTAAAGTCTTTCTCATAGTAATGTAGGTAAATATTTGCTAAACTATTACAAGCTGGAACACCTTGAGGTAATCCTTTAATTTGATGGAAAATCCTATTATCAAAAAAGATACAGTTTTCTTTTAGAGCAAGATTAATAAGATTTTTAAAATTATTAATACTAATATCTGTTTTAAGATCAAAATCTTTATGTTTATTCACTAAGGTATTAATCAAATCTACAATCTCTATACTATTAAATAAATCTTGGAAGTCATATGTATATACACTAGATATTTCTACATCTTTAATCACATTTAATATCTCTACACTATTATTTACTGTAATTGTATCTTTTTGCTTATTTAAATTCTCTATCACTGTCTGTATGTATTTTTGCAAGAGTTTGCCAAATTTTGTGATATAAGTATTGCAGCCATTAGTAACGCTTCTAAATTTAAAAGTATTCTTGTGAAATTTTGGAGTAAGAAAGATGTGAGGATAATCTTTTTTAATATAATTAATTCCCAGTTTTTTATGGAAGGCATGAATTCTATTAGAAAATTCTCTGTCACCTAATTTTGTCTCTTTATAAAAATCGCTGTTAATAATATGATCATTAAGTATTTTTTTGTAAAACTGGTTTACTGGTGCACTTTGTCTATATATACTATTACAAATTCTGTTTGCAACTCTTTAATTTGTTTTTTAATAACAGGATATCTAATATAATCATTAGATTTAAAATTATAGTTAAAAAGATCGAATAAAGTTTTTTGTCTAAATTCATTAAATGCCTCTAATGGCAGACTATATTTAATTGCCATGTTTAAAATAAATTTTTCAATATCTTTTTTAATTTGCTTTGTAATAATTTCATTACTATTATATATATATATATATATAGTTATATATAGTTATATATATATATATAGTTATATATTTTTTATACCATTAAAACTCAAATAACTTTTTCATCATATACACCTATTTAACCCTCATTTAAAATTAAATATAAAAAAAATATAACCTAATATTATTCACACAATGAAATACAGAAAGATAATAAGATTAAACACTATTACTATGAAAAAGACAACCCAGATATGGAATTCCAACAATCAAATGCCAGTCGACCTTAGGAATCGATTATGTCACATTATTTCGAAATTTATAGGCGCGAACCTTCTGTGAGGGCCAATTGTTGGAAAAAGACAACAAATATAGGAGTAAATCTCCAGAATATATTAAGAAAAGAACGAGGAAATTAACTAAATGCTTACTGATGCAAAGTCATAGAAATAAATGTCAAAAGCTAAATACGAAATACAGTTCCGCATTTGTTGTGAAACTATTATAACTAAAATATGTCTTATATACTGTATTAAATCATCATTAATAAATTAAACTGCAATTTGTTTTTAAAAAACGTTATATTATCCTATATATATATATTTATATATATTGTCACAGTAAACTCTTCATTACAGAAGGTACACATACCATACATGAAGCTTATTTTCCTTTGCGTATGGGCTAGAATGTGACTGGAACGACAGATGCTATTCAAGTAGGATTTATTTTTCTTGCGTACAGGTTTTACCAATAAATCATTGACTTAACTTCCCAAGATCTGAGAATAATAACAATTTTGCCTAACACGCATGTGTTATTTTATGAAATTATCTATACCTTGTCTATCTTTCTATCTTATCTATCTTTGTCCTTATCTATCTTTGATATCTATAACTTGTTTTCGTGAAATTGAAGCCTCCGAACAAATAAGTAAATAATGGAACTTAGCGTTTACACGACATCCAATTGTAATAGAAATGTTTATAGCTATTTATTTTAGTTTTGTTTATGTAAGAGACATGTTGGATAAATTATTTTTTGTTCTTTTACTTTTATGGAAGAAAAATGGATATTGTGAAATGTTTTGCTTGCCTGTAAATGAAACAAAAACGTGCTTAGGTGATGCAAACCATGGAAATATAACATTTTGTTTTTGTGCAGTATAAATAATTTGTTTGAAAATTATTGCAGCCGAAATTTTTCTAAATTAATATAATGCTATAATGCAAATTTTTGTATTGAAAATCCGTTATCTCCAGATACTGAAAATTCAGAAATTATTTGAGGCTTAATTATTATATTAATTGCAAAAAAGACATTATATTACATATTATATCATGTTAAAACACTATTAAATCTCATTCTACAATAAAGTATTTCTAACAAAAATTCATTAGATATACCGTCCCGTTAAGTTGGCAATTTTAAAGAGCGCTCATTGTCCCATATTTTATGACACTCTTTTCTGACAAAACGTGATGTTACTGAATATTTTATATCGATCAGCCTTAAAAGCTTTTCTGATTCATTTCGAGTTTCCCGTCTTTACAATAACGAAACAAAAAAGGTTGCATAATGTAATAGAGAAAACTAATGCAAATCCCACGGAATTAAAATTTTCTTTACTGATTATAGAAGTGATATTTTAGGGATGATACAAGATAAATTACCCATACAAAAAGCTAAATAGGCTCGAAGAATATCTAAACAGGGCATTAATAACACTAAATGACGTAAAAAAATGTTACACCAAATTGACAGAAATAAGGAAAATAGAGGGGATTAAGGCGGTCAAAAAATTGGATTATCTCTTCTAAGGTCCTTTAAATAACTTCTTCATTGATTGATAGATAATGCAATAACATTTCCTTAAGTTGAATGCTTTAAAAAGTTGGTATAAAGGTATTTGAATGCATTAAATAGTTGGGAAATCAAATATGACTGCAGACTGAAAAATAAGCTTTATCTTTGAATTCAAAGACGTCGCTTTCCTTGTTTTCTCGAGAAAATATAATTTTTAATCCCAGTGTTTTATATACGAAAATAGAACTAAGAAGATTAAAACAGAAATGAAAAGCTCTTAAAGAAATTAAATGAGAAAAAACAATTCTCTTCTAATTATAAACATATTCTCAGGAACTATTTGATCTGTCTCGTAAGTATATTATTGCTTTTCTTCAAAGCTTTTATTATTTGAGTGAGTGAAACTATTTAAGTGAAAGA
>BGPR01021742.1:9271-26127 GCA_013235015.1 Araneus ventricosus
GCAGTCAGAGGGTTAATCTCCAACTGACATGTTTAATAATTTTACTTGCTAGTTCATTCTATTTTATGAAGTCTAATTAAACTAGCACACTGTTGTCTCTTTGTTTATAGATGCCTACCAAAATTTAAAAACCGAAATATGGCTGTTTGCTACGTGAAAAACGTCGTAAATAAATCTATAAGTTTGGTTTGTAAAACGAAAATCCTAAAGCAGATTTTCTAAAGTTTTTGTAATCATGTTTTTTAAATAAAAATAAATACCAGTTTAAGTTCGATTTCAGCTTATTTCTCATTGCTTTTCTTTAATTTAGCTTTTCTTTTGCTTTTCTTAACATTATCAGTAAAGGTAAGAAATTTGGAAACAATTAATACTTTCTGAATTTTATTATTTTTTGTCAGATGCAATTAGCAAGAGTTACACAAAAAATTTACTTCCACTTATATAAATTTTAATTTTTTAGACTTTCAACTACCATCGCTTCGTTTTTCTTCCTGGAAGAAAAGCCATGAATTCCAAATTAGACTTGTCGAGTTGCATTTCTCATAAATCACATGATCGCGAAAAGAATCCATACTCAAACTAGGTGTATATACTATTAATTCCGATTCTGCTTTAGCGTACGATTTACTTTTTTTAGTTCTGAGGCATTTGCAAATGAAATCAAAAAGCACTTTTTCAATGCCTAAATTTTAGAAATTAGGATAAACTAAATAGCCCAGTGGTTGGGTAGTTGAATTCGGAATTAATTAGGGGAAAGCTGGAAATTGTTTTAAACCCTTCAGTTTAGGTCTGGAATGAACATACTAAGTTTTCCCCCTCCTTCTAGATGAGCTTTAGCCACTGCGTGCAGATTTGTAGTCGGAAAACAGGACTTTTTTCAATAATCGAACAATATCTCAGAAACAACTCGTGCTATCAAAAGCTTTGATGTATAAAAGTTGTGGAGCTTGAAATTCTGAATAAAAGGAGTACCAACACTTATTATATTCAATAAAAATTAAGCTCACAACTGCGCTTCAAAGTTTTGCCTAAATCGCTAATCAAGCGCTTGAAGCTAGAAAGGACCAAGTTATCGGGTCAGCCTGCCACCAATTATTATATATACATTTTAAATTTGTTCAGGATGCTTTTAAAATTATTTCAAGGCTTTATTTAGCATATTTTGAAGGGAAAACAACTGTTATTATGATTTAACAAAGGAAAATATCACACGAAAGCTTCAGCAATGGATGAGAGCGTGTTTATTAATTAGAAGCAACAGATTTCTCATCCGATGGGAGTTTTCAAATTAACTCAAAGCCTCTTCAGGTATATCTACGGCATTTAAATAAATTACTGGTTAATTTGAAAACTAAATCTTACAAAATTATAAACTGCACTTGAAATAAATAAAAAATATTTCAATAAAAAAGTACCATTTACGAAATTGTCACGAACGGAGAGGAGTAATATACAACTAACTTGAAAGAAAAACTCTGAAGGAATGAGAGTTCCCCGTTCTCTTTCAAGTAAGCAAGTCACATTGTACAAGGGACATTGTTACTGTTGTGGCTGATTAGTGAATATTTACCCATCTGGGCATATGGCAAACACGTGCCCATCATCTATTGATAGTCAAAATGCAAACGCAGAGAGCCGATGCGTTGTTGACGTCGCTTTGGGAGCACGCCGCTCAGTCCCAATGATACCTAACAGAATAAATATCATATTTCAGAGCTCTTTTAGCGACAGAAAAATTCTTTCTAAGCCTGACTTTTTATGGAAACGTTGTTAAAGAGTCACACATCACGAAGGAATCAAAATATGGAATGTTTAAGATATCTTTAAGATCTTAAGAGAGAGATTAAAGATATCTTTTCTTTTGCATCTATAAATCGAAAGTTTCCGAACATCGGGATCTTTCGAAAATAAACGAAAAGAATTTTTTTTGCCTTCCGAAATTTCTCGAATGCATCGGACATCCGACAACAGCATAACCATGCATTGTATTAGATTTAAAGCAATATTATTATGAATTATTATGATTTAACAGAGGAAAACATCACACGAAAATTTCCACAAGGGCTGAGAGAGTAACGAAAAACAATGACTTTCATTTTAATACTTATTATTTAATTACGAGTAATTGAAGTGATATTAAATAGATAAAAATGTTTTAGATCAATTTCAATCTTTTAGATGTTGAAGGTGAGTCATAATCATTAATGTCGGTTTTCTCCAATTGCAATGTTTGACATTCTTCCTTCAAGTCAACTTCTGAAATTATCTCCTCCATCCCGATATCGATTTTAGCCTCCTAGTTAGCTGAGTTTGTAATTATGTTATCATCTTCTGGAGAATTGGTACACACTTGCCCTTTGCAGTGCTAGCAAATTGTAGAGCATTCAATACCAGATTTCCTACAGGTGTAAGTCAAATTACACCCTTTTGCGCACTTGCAATGATATCATAGAGAGAAGGGGTGGAGGAGCTGGTTCCTTGTGGTGGTGACTGGGAATAGTCCATGTTTGGTTTCTTTCCAACCCCAATCTAAGACGCTTTTGACAAATCCAATCCAAAGTTGAACCTTTAGGTAAGTACGGAGAGAGTGTTCACGTGTAACTGCTGTAGTGGGAGGGAGAGACGCTAAATTGAAATGATTTTTTACTAGTGATTTTTAAAAAGTTTAAATCTCAGTTCTTTACTGTTATTTCCCCCTTACAGGGCTATAATAACTTTCTGTCCTGCTTCATCTATGTCATCCGGCCATACATTTTCATCAGGGAAAATGTTAGAAACTTGTTGCAATTCAGTTCTGCTCAGGACATTCATAAATTTCTTCTTCCCCTGCCTGAAAAGAGCAGATGTGGTATCGCAACTACCAAACGCATGAAGTAACGAAATATTGTCAGTTATGTGTGGAGCAATGTTCAGAAATGCTGCATAATATAAAGCATCTCCTGCCTCACATCTCCCAGGCTTCAAGAAGAAAATGTTTTCGGAATTAGTAGATGATGTCATTATAACCAAGAGGTCGATATCTTCAACAACAACCACAAGACATTGTGACCTTTTTTCTACTTCCAAAGCACTTTTGATTATTAGATAATCAGCATCTTCTTGAGCTTGCTTCATAACAAAACCTTCTTTTTGAAACTTAACACATAACATATTTATAAGCCTTTGCTTGTTCTTATCATTTGATAAAAATTTCTCTTCATACATTGTGGCCGACATCGATTCATGAAACATAACATAACCAGCTATGTGTTTCTTTGTTCGTCAGATACGTTCTACTGATTTTGTACTTTTCACTGCATCTTCAGGGTAACCATAAAAAACTATTGCGGCCCCTTCATTGAAGTGCTTTTTGTCATAGTCAACATATTTCTTCAGGATGAAAGAAAATTATTCCTTTGCCTGCCACAACACACGATGAAACAGAAATCCACCATTAACCACATAGCATGGTGAAGTGAAACGCAAGAAAGTCGTAGTAGAAAATAAATAATAAAATACTGACTTACGGGTCGTCTTGCGCAGTCATCCTTCATCAAAGAGTGACGATGGAAAAGGAGTCAGCTCAAATTCAAATATTTCTGTAATTCTACATCAGACTCTTTTAGGAGAGAGATTCTTCTGAATATTTTGTCAGGATTCACAGGAATTAATTCCTCATAAACTTTCACCTTGGAAGTGAAACCACGAATAAGCGTTACTCGGTTTTTCCGTTTAAATTAAATTCCGTTTAATTTTTCTCTAGTTCGAAAGCTAAAGATTTTAAAACGGTTATTTTCAGAGCAAATATGATAAAGCTATTGCTTTAAATCTAATACAATGCATGGTTATGCTGTTGGCGGATGTCCGATGCATTCGAGAAATTTCAGAAGGCAAAAAAAATTATTTTCATTTATTTTCGAAAGATCCCGATGTTCGGAAACTTTCAATTTATAGATGCAAAAGAAAAGATCTCTTTAATCTCCCTTTAAGATCTTAAAGATATCTTAAACATTCCATATTTTGATTCCTTCGTGATGGGTGACTCTTTAACAACGTTTCCACAAAAAGTCAGGCTTAGAAAAAAATTTTCTGTCGCTAAAAGATCTCTGAAATATGATATTTATTCTGTTAGGTATCATTGGGACTGAGCGGTGTGCTCCCAAAGCGACGTCAACAACGCATCCGCTCTCTGCATTTGTAATTTGACTGTCAATAGATGATGGACACGTGTTTCCCATATGCCCAGAAAAGTAAATATTCACTAATCAGCCACAACAGTAACAATATCCCTTGTACAATGTGACTTGCTTACTTGAAAGAGAACTGGTAACTCTCATTCCTTCAGAGTTTTTCTTTCAAGTTAGTTGTATATTACTCCTCTCCGTTCGTGACAATTTCGTAAATGGTACTTTTTTATTAAATTATTTTTTATTTATTTCAAGTGCAGTTTATAATTTTGGGAGATTTATTTTTCAAACTAACCAGTAATTTATTTAAATGCCGTAGATATACCTAAAGGCGCTTTGAGTTATTTTGAAAACTCCCATCGGATGAGAAATCTGTTGTTTCTAATTAATAAACACGCTTTCATCCATTGCTGAAGCTTTCGTGTGATATTTTCCTTTGTTAAATCATAAAAACAGTGGTTTTCCCCCTGAAAATATACTAAATAAAGCATTGAAATAATTTTAAAAGCATTCGGAACAAATTTAAAATGTATATATAATAATTGGTGGCAGGCTGACCCGATAAATTGGTCCTTTCTCGCTTCAAGCGCTTGATTAGCGATTTAGGCAAAACTATTAAAGTTTTCGATAGCACGAGTTGTTTCTGAGATATTGTTCGATTATTGAAAAAAGTCCTGTTTTCCGACTACAAATCTGCACGCAGTGGCTAAAGCTCATCTATCAGGAGGAGGAAAACTTAGTTTATTCATTCCAGACCTAAACTAAAAGCAATAAAACCATTTCCAACTTTCCCCTAATTAATTCCGAATTCGACCTTTTTTAACGACCCAACCACTGGGCTAAAACGAGAGCTTCACGCTTTGATTATCTAAATCTTATCTGAAATTAGGAAAAATTGAATAGTTCTTTTACATGATATTAAATATAGGGAATTTTAGCTTCTGATGAAAATAAACTTGTGCATGAAAGACTTAAGAAAAATTACATAAATATATTGAAAATAAACGATAACAATTATCCATTATTAAAGTTTGCCTCTTCTGGAAATTTCTCTTTTTTCGTTTGAAAAATACAGAGTGGTCATAAATCATTGGACCAATTTCAAAAATTAATAACAAAAAATAATAATGTTACAACTGCGCTTTTTTCCATGAGAGCAAGTAAAAGTTTTTCAGACAGATGGCGTACCATTACAGCGTTCTAAATTTGCTACAGTGATAGATTTCCATACGCATTGGCTACCGTTAGCAGAAGCCGTTGCGAGTTTTTTGGTTTCCTTTTTTAGTTTTTCTTGGATATCTCGAAAACTATTCATTTGATATAGCAAATTAAAGAAAGGACGTAAATTCCCTACAAATGCATGCTTTTATTTTTCTTCTCGTTTTAATAATTTCGCAGATAATAGCTCTCAAGAATGGGAGACGTCCAATAATTTACGACCACCTAGACCACCGTAACAGCACATTACCTATCCGGAAAAAAACTTTTTAAAATGCGCTCTCATTAAAATACCTGTAGTTCCAATATTATTAATTTTTTAAATTAATTTTTAAAATGTGTTTAATAATTTATGACCACCCTGTGTAAAAATGATTAAAGTTAAAATCTTATAATATTGCATAAATATGCTAATTCTAATTAAAACTGAAAACATTAACTGGAAACAAAATGATTAATTATAAAAAAAGTAACCACATCATTATCTGGTCAATGAGGTCCACAGATATGATATCATAACTCTTGACAAATAATTTGATAGAATATCCTTCATATTATTTCAGATGATGCCATAACATTTATTTTATTGCTAATATAATAGCCCAGATCTATCTCTCGGTAATACTCTGACGGCACCAACAATAAAACTCGGGCCATAGCACTGCGAGACGTTAAACAGCATTATTTCATTGTTAGAGGACCTAAATTTCAGTAATTTTAAATTTAAAAGAGTAATTGTCGGTCTAATTTCAAATTTAATAGCTCTAAAATAGTGAAATAAAATTTTCTTTCGATTGATATAAAATTTATCTCGCTATGATCAATAGTTCCCGAGTAATTTTAAATTATATTAATCCTATATTTCAAATTAATTTCTGTTTTTTAATAGAAAGTAGTAAATTACGTCAGTGGTATATCATGCGCGTGATATACTTTGGACGCCAAATTGTATCTGAATGCAATCGTGGCGATGTTGTTTTCTTGCCAAGAATTAAATTAACCAACAGTGAGGTGAATCTACCATTCGTTCTCAACAGCCGCCAGTTCCCGTTAATTCCAACTTACACGATGACTATCAACAAATCGCAGGGGCAAACTTTCGATCATGTTGGAATTCACCTCGATGAGCCTGTCTTTTCACATGGACAGCTCTATGTTGCACTTTCAAGGTCTAGAATTCCCAATCACGTTAAAATTTACACAAAGACATCTGAAGTACAAAGAAAATTATTAAACAACGAAAAATACTTCACACGGAATGTTCTTTACCAAGAGGTTTTTGAATAAAGAAATATTTAAATAATATGTAGATAAAAAAATATTTCCTGTCATAAAACATATGTTTATTTTATTTGTTTTCAATCAATGTTAAACATTTCTATCGCATATATATCTATTTAAACACGTCAAATTTGAAGGGAAATCTCTCGAATGAAGCGGCAATTTGCACCCGTGAAACCATGACGGGTGATTTTCTAGTTTGTTGTATAAAGAAGCAATGCATATTTTTCATAATAATGGATTGAGTAAGTGATTTTCTTACGTTTATTACTGTTGTTTAGAGATGAAAACAGCACGACCAATGTAATACAAGGGAACAGCTCTCCTTCAATTTCAAGTAAGTCTAAAATCGGTTACTGTATTTCATGAAATAAATTTATTCATATCAAATATTCAATTATAGAACAAAATTATGTTTGCAAGATATGCGAGCGATTAATCTACTTTCAGTACGAAGAAGTTATGAAGAATTCGTTGATTCTTTTAATTTCTAAGTCACGTGCTTCATGAACAGTTAAGAACAAACTTGAAAAAGAAAAGTTTATCTTTCGGTGTTTCTATTTATGAAGAAACTTTTATAGTTCGTTTCAATAACCCGAGACTAACACTTTTGGGCGATTTTACACCGGAAAGGGAAGTCAGACGATGAGTAAGATGATTGCATTTCCGATGTTCTTTGTTAGATCACGCTTAGTAAAATGTAAACATCTCACCTTCCATTCTTCACTTCCCCCCTATTTTGGTGGAAGTAACTCCGAGTGGCGCGTGCGCAAAAGCACGGAGTGTTTTGGAACCGAAATCCGAGAATATACAATATATTCTAATGTTTATACATTCATCTTCAAGTAACTTAGTATTTATCATATTTTATTTCTCTAATTTCTCTCCAGTATCCGAACATAATTTGTAAGATGGAATGTAGAAGTATTGTGAAAAATAAGCAATATGCATCATTTTATTTGCAATTGCATTGGAGTAACAAGATGATATTTAACCCATTAATGTCCAAGCCGCATTTTGGGCCAAATCGCCAATGTGCATTTACTTATATTTAGCCTATTTAAAAAGAAAAGTTTTCGTATGAAAACTTGATACGAAAGCGAAATTGTTATATTGGTCACATCATATAGTTTAACAGCTGTACTTCTTTGTAGGGATGGAAAAAACATACCAGTTTTAACCGAAAACCACTTTTTTTGTTTCGGTTAACCGGTTTTTTCGGTTCTTTTTTCGTACCGGTTTTAACCGGTCATTTTATAAAAATACAATAACCTAGCAAAAAAAAACCGGTTCGGAAGATAATCGTTTTAGTTAATCGATTTACTTTTCGTTAGACTAAAGGTACAAGTTATACAACTGCATTTTCATCATCTTAGAGACAATCTGTTGGTTGGGATTATTGAAAGAGTCTTTATGAAAAGATAAATATTGGCCAATGGATTCATTTCCTGTAAAACAATATTAATAAAAATTTTTGTCAACAAAGCGGTGTTTGTTTTTAACTTCTTTAAAACCGAGGGCGACTTTTTCTCCCTAGCCCCCCCATTAAAACCGGGAGTTTTCTTAAGAGGCTTGACATGAATTGGACTCTCCCAACCTGGGTGCTCATTTACACCCCACCTGCTATAACCTTCCCTTAAGGCGCACGGGAAATGGGCTGCGGTTGGTAGGATAGTGGACACTGCAGCAGCTACAGATCGATTCTCAGAACCTCACCTCCCTCAAAGACAACCGCCTCAGACTGGCCTTGAAGATGTTATTAGGAAATTTTGGGAGACAGCCCAGGACCGCCTCTCGCTCGGTGTGAGAGAGTTAAAAAAACCAAAAACCGATTTGTTGTTTTTTGAGCGGCTATATCCACCACCATGTTAAACCTGAGGTGAAAAACACAGACAACCGAAAACCGTTTATTTTGAGGCAATATCACTTACGTGTTAAACCTGAGGGTGAAAAATTACAGACAACCGAAAATCAAGTTGGCCCCAGGCAGTTATATCGCCGTGTTAAACCTGAGGTGAGAAAAGCCTGAATGGCGAAAACCGGTTATTTCAGGCGAAGTTATATCCGCCATGTTAAACTTGAGGAGTAAAAAAACCTGAATAGCTTTCCGAAAACCGGTTGGCTGAGCGGTTATATCCGCCATGTTAAAACATGGGTAAAATCACGAATAACCGAAAACCGGTTATTTCGAGCGGTTATATCCGCCGCTATTGGAAATCTGAGGTGAGGAAAAAGCCTGAATAACCGAAAACCGGTTATTTTTGAGCTATATCCGCCATATTAAACCTGAGGTGAAAAACCTGAAACCGAAAACCGGTTATTTTGAGCGGTTATATGCGCCCGTGTTAAACCTGGGGTGGGAAAAAGAAACCTGAACCAACCGAAAACCGGTTATTTTCGGAATAACAATCATCCCACTTCGAAAATACAAATAATTAGCGATGTTGTCTTTAAGCTTGCGTTGAAACCTCTTTTAAATTTGGGCTTCCGTTTCATGAATCCTAACTACGAGGGCATCGGACAACGTGAACGCTCTTAATAACAAACAAGAAGCTTTTTTTCGTTCTCATCGGCAAACTTACCTTTACTGTGAAAGGAGGGAGAAAAGAGGTGGATTTAAGAAAGAAGAGGAGTTTGGAATTCCTGATTGCGATAAAGGTATTCTTGCCCCGGAACTTTTATTAACTCCTTGTGCCTTTCTGCTGACAACTTTCGATAAATGTGTTTAATATACATTCTAACCAATTTGAAAAACAGTAAATTAACCCACTAACCACGGAAATGGCTTTCCTCATCAGACATATGGAGCATGTAACATTCTTCTGCTGGGCTATATGTTGAGACATTTTTAAATGAACTTGCAATTGTTGACACTCAAAACTGGTTTAATTGGGATTTAAAGATAATGCGACTGTAGGTAAAATTCAATATTACTGGGTTTGGAAACATAACCATGGTGAAAACTCCCTCATAAAGGCGCCGCGTCTTACCAGAGTAGTTACATCGTAAGAAGAGAAAGAGACGGCTGACAGTTATACCTTTTATATACTGCCCAGAAAAATGGAAGTCCCGAAATTTCGTGACGTATCTAGATTGAACAAGAAGTAATTCCATTTTAATTAAAAATGAAGTGCCCTTAAATAATATTTAATTTAAAAGATTAAAAGGCACCCAATCTTTTACGCATCCTGATCGCCGAAACTTCATAATAATGTTAAAGCATTTATCAGACATCAAACAAAGTAAAACAAAATAAAAAAGGGGTTTCTAGCTTTGATGAGGCCAAAATACCTTAACTCTCTTTAATCCAGAGACAACTTTTTTTCTTCTAGACCCTCTAAAACCGGACCTTTTGGGAGAAAACTTGACATGAATTGGGCTCTCCATCCTGGGTGGTTTTCCCACTCAGCCACCCTCTTCTATAACCTTCCCTTAGAGCGCACGGAAAATGGGCTTGTGGTTGGCAAGGATAATTGGACCCCCTACTGTGTCTCGAAGTGATTTTCAGAACCTCCCCTCTCATCAAAGAAGCCAACCTCAGACCGGCCTTTGTCGCTGTTGAGTTAAATTTTTAAGACCATACTCGCTCGGTGTGAGAGGGTTAATGTTAACTAAAAAACGAATGAAAAGAAGAGCGAGGCGGAGAAGAATCCGATATATAATTTCATTAGAGCCTCCATCCATACAGATTCAATGTTAAAATGGGCTGTCTGTCGAGGGAAAATGACTTTAGGTCGAGAATTAAAACTTTCCTCTGAGGCCAGAACATATTCCGGAAAAATTGGAAGCAAGTAAGGGAATAAATATTTATCAACAAATGAAATTGAAAACAGTCTTTTAAACATAGTCTGAAAAAAAGAAAGGCTTAAATATCTTACCTCTCTAGTTTGTGGAAGGAATAACTCTTAACAAGAAACTTTGTTTACAGGTGTGCACCTATCCCATCTAGTGAGGTCTTATTCCCACCTCGTTGTTTTTCGTTCGTTTTCTGTTAATATTAATGTATTTTTTACATATATCACAGTTAAAACTTCTCTTATTTTGTTTTCCGATACTTGTCTTCGTATTTTTTCCTGGATAATGCTGCATTGCTCTCACCAGAAAAATTGTTTCTATTATTGTTATTTTGACTTTTATTAGTATTTTTTCTATCCTTATCAAACAAAGGTTAATTTTAATTAACTTATCTATAAGTAAAATCTATAGTGGGAAAAGTTAAAAAATTAAAAAACCAAGTGAGAAGTATCATGAGAATCGTAACTTTGTATGTCATCTGTGTTATAGTTTTCTAGTCTTCAAAATTATGTTTAATAATGTACAGCATACTAAAATTGCCGAAAAGATTTATAGATTCGTTTATTAAACGTTCAATTTTGTGTAACGATATTGTTGTGTCGCCTCGTTCGATTCTCTTCTACAAGGTGACAATGGATTCCAAAATTAAATTGGTGCGGGCCATTTGAAATACATCATATAATCATGAGTTGACTATATTCGTTCCTTTTCGTTTTTTTCTAAAAGGTGAGCAATAGATTTCAAAACTAAATTGGTTCGGTGCATTTGCAGCCCACATCATATAATCATGAGTTGACTATATTCGTTCATTTTCGTTTTTTTCTAAAAGGGGTGAACGTAATTTCCAAAATTAAGTGGTGCGGTGCATTTGAAATACATCATATAATCATAAGTTGACTATATTCGTTCGTTTTCGTTTTTTTCTACATGGTGAGCAAAGAATTCCAAAATTAAATAGGAGCGGGGCATTTCAAATACATCATATAACCATGAGTTGACTATATTCGTTCATTTTCGAGCTTTTCTACATGGTGAGAAATGGATTCCAAAATTACATTGGTGCTGTGCATTTGAAATACATCATATAATCATAAGTTGACTATATTCGTTCGTTTTCGTTTTTTTCTACATGGTGAGCAAAGAATTCCATAATTAAATAGGAGCGGGGCATTTCAAATACATCATATAATCATGAGTTGACTATATTCGTTCATTTTCGCTTTTTTCTACATGGTGAGAAATGGATTCAAAAATTAAATTGGTGCTGTGCATTTTGAAATATCCATATAATCCTTAAGTTGACTATATTCCGTTCGTTTTCGTTTTTTTTCTACAAGGTGAGCAAAGAATTCCAAAATTAAATAGGAGCGGGGCATTTCAAATACGTCATATAATCGTAAGTTGGCTAGATTCCTTCCTTTCTCCCACTACAATTACAAACATTTTTGTTCCGACTATATTAGAACTTAATTCAAAGAATTAAGCATTTCAAAACATCAGCAGCTTTTATACCTTTAAGATAAAATAAATCTTTTATCCGAACAAGCTATTTAAAACACCCTAATGATAAATTGGTTAATGATACGCATAGAGATCAATTATAGACATTTTCTATATTAATTTAAAAGCTGTTTGCTTAATTAATAGAGCCATTTTCAAATATAAAAGGTTTCCTAATCTTTTAAAATTACTTACTTTTAATAATGTATGGCGTGTAAACGTTGCCGTAGCATTAGGATTTCGTTTTTTAAACATTTAATAAACTTAAAACATCTTTCATAAAGCGCGAATAACAATTAACCTATTACATTGCTTTGTGTGCAGGCTTTTTAATTAACCTACAACTTTAAACTGAACTCTTGAGTCGTTACAGATGGGACTACAAACTTTATTTTTTTTTTTTATTGTAAGGATTTAAAATGCAGAATGTTTTCAAAGTAAGAACCGTCCAGAATTGATACAATACAGCAACCTAGTCACAAAATTTTCAGTTACAAGTTCAAGTGTTTTCTTTTAATGCTTGCAAATGAGTCAGTTAGGATCTTTTGAGGCTAAAAAAAAAGGTCTGTCAGCTTCTTCTTGTACACAAATTTTCCACGCGACCCCCCAAAGAAAGAAATCTTAATAGTTCAGATTTGAGAGGGTGAATAAGATTGGCCAATGCAACAGATAGCAATTTTAGTTTTGACAAGCTTGCCACAATTTGTCATGACAAGAGTGCAAGTTTGCCCTGGAATTTGTCTCTTGACAGATTAATTTGCCACAAATTTGTCATGACAAGAGTGCAAGCTTGCAGCAGGATTAGCAAGCTCCAGAAGTCACCATGAGAAACGAACTTGCCGTGCAAACTTATTGCAAATTATAAGCAAAAACAGGTACAGTACAACCCAGGATAGAACTCGCGACCTCCCGGTTCCAAGCGGAGAGACGCTAACCATTGAGCCATTTGAACTATGAGGAGGAGGGAGAAGATAGATTTCCTTTAATACACATTGTTCAATTCTATTCGTTTACGATTTATTTTTAATATTTTCTGGATTTCATTAATTTTTTTTTGAGGTTGAGAATATGATTTGAGAACCAAGAGAGCGATTTTCGCTAATAACTACGTTTTACTGAGTAGAATAAATTATGAAATTAGAGTTCAAAAGTAATTACTTTTAAAATGGGACAAAATGTCTAGTTATTATTGTTCAGCAAACACTGACTGTTTTTTTAGATTTAATTTTTGTTTATATACATTTAAAGAATTTCAACATTAAGAAAAGGGCGATATGGTTTCTTTAAAGTGAGTGATATATTTAGGAAAAGATGGAAAATGTTTCAAAATTTTTTTTTTATAAAAAGTTATTTTTTCTGGTATCATTGATTTATTGAATTAATAAAAATTACGGTCGTCTAGGAGATGCTATTAAAATCGGATGTTTTTTTTAAAACAGAGACAAAAAGATAATTATCTTTTATTGTGCTGCTATCTTTTGCAGAAGCTTGTTTTGCAAGTACGTAAGTTTGATTTGCAAATGGTGGCGCTATTTGTCATATCGACGCTACAAGTTCGATTCAAGTTGAAACGCGTCAAATTTTGCCATGACAAGTCAAGAGCAATCAAACTGCTGCAAACTTACGTGCTATTTGGGAATGCACCAGGATAACTGTTTGGGTATTGATCGGTTTCTGAATGCTGCAGACCACTTCCGTAGAAATAATTGGCCAACATTTTCGCCCATAAATACCATTTCTAACCAATAAAATATATGATCTTTGTTTGGGCTATGACACTTTGGGAGACATTTTTCAAAATAGTGTGGAACTGATACGAAACAAATTTCTTTTACACCCTCTGCCACTGCATGCATTTGTGGCGCCATCTGGCAGAGACTCTAAAGAAAGAAGTTACTTCAGTTAAAGTTGTAAGTTAATTATAAGTCATCCTGTATTAATTCCCAGCGGGAGGGCAGATTCATGGAGATTTGCATTAGGTATTTTCTTTTAATAAAATGTTTTATTTTTTATGATTGTATGAAAATTTCTCCATTAACGAAGAGATCTTTGTGAATTGATGATGCATTAATATAAGATTCAATTTTCGATATATGATTCTTTATATGTTGCTTGATAGAATTATACCCTTTTAACGATAGTGAATTTATTGTTAACTATGTTATGATTAATTTTCTGATGATTTTTTTTAGATATTATAAATATAGAAGATTTGAAACACATAAAATTGGCTGATTATTGGTTGGTTTCTAACCTTGAATACATTTTTTGCAATTATTGTTAATTGTGATAGCCAATGTTCGAAAAATATATTCCATGATATTCGTTTAGCGACTGACGCATATTCTGCAGCAGAGTTTAAAAATAATAATATATCATGAATTCTATAATTTGCAACAGTTATGCTTTATTTACATACATAAATAAAATAAGCACATATAATTTAATCTATTAAATCAGTTATACTTCAACTACTTATTAGTTACGTTCTTTTCTACTATCTAATTAGATTCCACTCCCTATTTTTGGCGAATATATCTTCTTCTTGTACGCTGGAAATCTTCCTTACGACCCAAAGAAAGAAATCGCAGATTCAGATCTGGTGAGATGAGTCTTTTAAGTTGTGTAGTTTGATTAAGTAGACTTATATAACTGTGTGTGATTTCCACACATAATTTTTTGTACAAAATTTCGTATCTATGAATGACTTAATCTGACTAGAAAACTTGAAAATTGAAATTTGATGCAGGCACAACACAAGGTCAAATCAATTAAATAGATTTAAACCTTTTTGAATACTTCTGACTTTAATATAGGGATAATAGTAAAACATTGTAGTTGTATTAATTTAAATATCAGTAGTACTTAGAATGGAAAATATTACATAAGGAAAAAACGTGTTATAGAAAAAATTGTCTTTCTTAGGATAAATGTGTCGCTCTTAATGAGTTTTAGCATATTAGCTGCCAAAAGGTAAAATATGCACCAAACTCTATAGCACAGCAACAAAATTAATTACAATTATAAAATGGGTTTGCATGATATTGTAACAAAATCGTTCTGTGGGTGTACTGTATAAAATGTGTCAACATACGCAGTAATGGAGAATGAAGGTTTATTCCTGATAATGCGGGAAATCACGTAATACAGGTAACGGGAAACAATAGGTCTTGCACATAATAGCGACGTGAACGAACCGTAATTTCACAAGTATTATCAGTTTCAGCACTTTGATATTTAGCTACACAAACGGTCAGCAAATCACTAATAACGTAATAACAGCACTTTCAATGGCGCTCAGCTCACCACCTCCCTAGCTCGCACTGCAGAGACGAAACTCTAAAAGTCGTTCCATTGGATCAACACTACTTTCTCTGGCAAACGCAGTCCTTATATATTCTCTCCGACAGGGCGTGACGTCACGTGGAGTTATCTCTTAATTCAAGCGTACTTCCCTTTCTAATAGAGATGTCGAGATATCGTCGCATTTTCCTGGAATCATCGATTTGTCGCTAAGTCACCAAAATTGTCGCCAAGGTCAGAGTCCCGGAATGGCCGCTGCCCGTCACTCCCATGCTCACCTCTCTAAAACTCCCTCCCAAACTATAAAGCTAGCAGGGCAGGGAAGCGACATTACATCTTTGTAACAATATTTTCAAATATAAGTATTGTTTTCATTATTGTCTCATTAAAAAGAAAGAAAATTATTTGTTTTTCAAAGGGTAAGAAATAATTTAATTCTTTTCCAAGTCTTTAACCATTAGAATGTTTGATAACAAACAACGTTATTCATTAAATTTGCATAATATTGGATGAACACTTATTTTCTGTGTCAGAAGAATTGCCCATTATAAATTAAATTCAGAAAGATAACGAAAAATGGGAAGGAACAACGATCATTAACTAACTAGGAAAGAGGAAAAATTGTAACAAAATACTGCTTTTTTCCATAATTCACTTTATTTTCTGATTCACCGATTTCTGCCAGGAAATGAGATATTTTTCATGCATAGTTTGATCTCTATTAAAACTTCCATGGAATAAATTTAATATTCTTCATTTTAGTTGTATTGCACAGTAATACCTTTAAAATGTTGACTACAAGGAATTTTTTAAATGATTTAGCCACCGTGAAAATTAAAAATGCCTTTTAATAGACAGAAACGTCATCAAAATAGCACTTTCTGTCATTTTCGAAATCTTTTTTTAATTTCACGTAAAGTATCTCATTTTACGCATTTAAGTAGTTTTTTAGTCGCATTTCAGCAGGTATCTTTTGCCTATGTTTCAACTAATGTTATTTCGTTAAGTGAAAATAAATTCATCCTTATTTGTAGGTAAGATTTCCACTAAAACTTTCTTATTATGGATATTTTGTGTATGCATGATAAAGATGGTAAGCTGGTTAGTTTAAATTCCGGATTCCTGGATAGAGAAATCATGATTATTGTTTCCTTCTTTGTTAAAACAATTAATGCATGTCTCATTTTTCCTCATATTTGAATTGTTTTCTTTCGCAAATCCATCAATATTTTAATGTACGTTATATACACCCTATAAATAATTTTTTCATAAATGATATTTCCCATTATCTTAATTAATTTAATTCTAGAAGCAATGAAATATTAATACTCTTAATTCACAAAATTTAAATATAAAATCTGCACTAACCACTAATATTCAGTTTCAAATTTATTTTGTAAAAGTAAATTCTAAAACCGACCTGTAAATTATTCTAAAAAGCAGAAAAGCCTCTATCTTTCCATCTGCCTACAAGCAGTGCGCTCACGGCGTTACCGTGGAATCAGGACTTCAACAAAATGAAAAAAAAAAGCCGCCCACAATGACGCCAGAAAAAAAGTTTTGAAAGCAAAATCAAAACAGCAATACGTAACT
>BGPR01021743.1:401-26127 GCA_013235015.1 Araneus ventricosus
CCCCCCTCCCGACCCGAATCCTGGATTCGCCACTGTTGTGAACTAAGCTAATTTCTAGCAGAAATAGTTGATTATGATATATTTAATCTAGTTTATTACATTAACAACCAGATTTGATGCAAAATAATGGATAAAAGGGAAATTTTACAATTCTGATCCATCATCAGCAAAACCAAAATAGCTGAAATGACACTCAAGTTTGAAAAATTCCATTTCAAAATAAGATTCTAGTATTACAGATATTGCAGTAATTGAAAATGTATCAACATCATAGACATAAATTTTTAGTGGGATCAAGACCTGAAACCATGACATGAATTTACACCTCACAACTTACTATCAATGATTACACATTTTCATATCTGAACTTCCACCCATATTAATTCATTTTTTTAAACAGATATCAATCTGTCTCGTTTCATAATGCATCCGGTAACAAGTGATCATTTGTAGATATAATAACATATCTATCTGTTAGCTTAAAAAAGTAAATTAAAACAAAACAGAAATCTAATGACTATATGCAGTAACAAAGCATGAAAAAAAGTTCATGTTTTGAACTGAATACTTTTCATCAAATGCCGAAAATTAAATCTTACCGTTCTCACACATGCTTAAAAGAGAACGAACTATGTCGGTTCGACCATTGGAAACAGCAGTAGATAAATTATTTAATAATTCTTTATCCATATTTATGTTTTAAAAATATTTAAAACCTAAGAAAAAAATTCAGGGTATAAACTATAAAACAGAAATAATAAAACCTATTCAATTTTCATTAAAATTAATCCTTTAAAACAAATTCCAACATATGAATCAGAAAGTCAGCAATTTTGTGTACATTTCACTTAAAACACACGTTTCAGTCCCGAACGATGAAAAGATTGATGGATAGATTTCTACCAATCAGAATAAAGTAGCAGACAATATTATGAACGATCCAGCCAATGGGAAATAAGAATTACAGAGCAATGTTATTACTTCCGATTACAATTATGATTCAATGAAATGAGAATTCATTTTTAATCCTTGACACTGAACAAGCATTCAAACAGAATATTTTTTTTAATGCAGATTAGATAAACCTTCAGTTAGAGAGGAAAGTCTAACGGCCTTATTCACCATCCATGGTTAAACCATGATCAGCGGTTAAATGATGGTTCTGCTATAATAATGTGAAAGGTGACCGAAATGCATTGCCAAATGTATATTTTATTGGGTTGCTATATTGGCATGGTATCTCAATTTCTCTGTTGTTGGCGATTTTTAAAAATTACCCTCAGCCTTCGAGCCAAACGAGTTTCTCGCCAACTCGCCAGTTAGGGGATACATCCACCGATCATTTCGGTCAGCATTCGCTTGTTCGTGTAAATTCCCTTTTAACCGCTGATCAGGATTTAACCATGGATGGTGAATAAGGCCGCAAGCTTTCTAAAATTATCATCATCAAAATTGTTATCCAAGCAATAATTGATAGTTGCCAATAAGTGCAAATGTCTGCCCTCAGCTACACTAAAGATGATTAGTAGTGCATTTTCACTCAATAGATTGCAGAACAATATCCTTCTTTTCAGGAGCCAGACGAACTACTTATCTTGGATCCAGGTGTTGCGCCAGAAGGGGGAACGGGGAAAATTTTTGTGCGGGGTATTCAACTGTAGTTTATCTGGCAAAAATTTGAGGCTAATTTCATTACACTCTTCGCCCCGTACAGCGAGTCATCGTGCCCCCTTTCGGGCAAACTCTAGCGCCATTCCTGCTTGGACCAGAGGTGGCGCCATTAGGGTGTCCGGGGGCAGGAACCCCTGTCGGGGAAGTTGTGCTCTCCCTCCTTTGGGGCAAATTTTTGTACCCCGTTCACGCGAAAAATTGAGAAGGTCATCATTATGCCCCTCCCCTTGCTAGACTTGCCCCTGTCGGGGAAATACTGCCCCCTCGTCGGGTGGACTCTAACGCCACCCCGTGAAGGGGTGGCGCCAGTGAGGTATCCGGGATCCAAGGCTCCCTATCGGGGATGCAGTTACACCATTCAATTGTACAGTTGGTTAATTGCCTATTTAGTTAGTGGGTCTCAAAATATTTTTTGCACAACATGGTGGGCCGCATAACCAAAAAGGTTGGGAACCGCTGACCTACAGGTCAGATCGTTCCCAGATAGCAATTTTAGTTTACAGCAATCTTGCTCTGCAAGCTTGCAGCAAGTTTGACACGGCAAGAGTGCAAGCTTGAAACAAGTTATTGCAAACGAGTTAGTCACCACGCGTCGAACTTGCAGAGAGCTTGTTGCGTTAAACACATTGCAAACTATAGCAAAAAGTACGCAGACGAACCTCAGTTTCGAACCCTCGACAACCCGCTTCCAAAACCTGTCGTCTTCACCACTCAGCCAGAGAAACTTCGATAGCGAAAAACAGATTGCGCTACACGTCTTTTTTTAAATTTTAGGTTGAGAATATGATTTGAAGTCAAAGGGAGAGCGATTTTCGCAAATAACTACGTTTTGCTAGTGGAATCCCAGATAGCACGTAAGTTTGCAGCAAGTTTGGTTTTGACTTGATATTACTTTGTCATAGCAAATTTGACGCGTCAAACTTGAAGCGAACTTGTAGCAAATTCGCCGTGACAACTAGCGTCACCTTCCTTGCATTGCAAGTCTGCTGCAAGTTCACCGTGACAAATAGCGCCATCTCCTTTGCAATGCAAAACAAGCTTGATGCAAAGATAGCACAAAGAGATAATTATCTCTGTCTCTGTTTAAAAAAAAAATATCTGATTTTTAATAGCATTTTCTAGACCGTCCTTCTTTTTAATAATTCAATAAATCAATGATAATTTGTAAGAAAATAACTTTTTTATAAAAAAAATTTTGAAACATTTTTCCATCTTTTTACTAAAAGTTTTTACTTTAAAGAAAACTATATCGCCTTGTTCTTAATGTTGAAATTTTAACATTTATAAACAAAATTAAACCGAAAAAACAGTCAATGCTTGTTGAAAAATAATAACTTATACATTTTGTCCCATTTTAAAGTAATTACTTTTGAACTCTAATTTCACAATTCATTCTACTAGCGAAACGTAGTTATCAGCGAAAATCGCTCTCTTTCACTTCAAATCATATTCTCAGCTCAAAAAATTAATGAAATCAAGAAAAGTTTAAAATAAATCGTATACGAATCGAATCGAACGATGTATTAGCGAAATCTATCTTCTCCTCTCGTAGTCCAGCTGCCCGAGTGGTATGGACGTCAGGCTACCGAGCAGTAGGTCGCGAGCTCTATCCCGGGTTGTGTTCGTACTCTGTTCTTGCTATAATTTGCAATGAGTTTGACGCGGCAAGCTTGCTGCAAATTCGTCCCATAGTGACTTCAAAGCTTGTGTTAACTTGCTGCAAACTTGTTTCACTCTTGTCGTGTCAAATTTGCTGTAAGCTTGCAGATTTGCAGTGCAAGTCTGGGTAAAATCTGGGTATCTGGGATAAATTATGGAATTAGGGTTCAAAATCAATTATTTTAAAAAATATGGGACACAGAGCAAGTTATTATGTTTAATTTTGTTCATGAGCGTTGAAATTTCAACATTAAGAAAAAGGCAATATATAGTTTTCTTTAAAATCGAGTTCTATATTTAGTAAAAAGATGGAGAATTTTTCAAAAGTAATTTTTTTAATAAAAAGACCTAGTTAGTTTTTTTCAATTTATCATTGATTTATTGAATTAATAAAAAGGACGGTCTAGGAGATGCTATTAAAAATCAGATGTTTTTTAAAACAAAGATAAAAACCAGATATATACAACTGTATCAAGGTCCCCCAGATCATGGTGTGTAAGTTTGTCATAACTTCACAGCAAACTTGTTTTGCAAATGGGTTGGTCGATTATGCTGTTTTGTTACGTCACAGGAATTTCGCTGCAAACTTGTCACATCAAGTTTCTCATGACAAGATAATAATCAGAAAAATTCACACTTGCTGCAAATGTGCATGCTATCTGGGCAATCAATATCTTTTTCAAATATCAATTTATGATTTTCATTGGTGAAATAAAAATTTATGGTGCCTGACAGAAATAGCAGCACAGGTTCACCTTGCATTGATAGGGACCAGTAATCTTGGCAACGCTGTGTGCCAACAGACATCTTTGTTGCAGCATATCAGTAACTAGGTTATATATATCCAGGTTGCTCGGGGTAGAAATATTTTCAAATCTAAGTACTTATAACACTTTAAACTTAATTGAACAGTTTTTCACTGTAACGTTTTTTATTTTCTTTTGCCCTCTACTATGTCTCTGACCCCCTTGGCCAGCAGCAAAACTAACCTCTTCTTTTTTGTGTCCGTACATTGAACCACTTCACACGAGTCTGACAACCCTTGGAATTCCATCTTCCTATCCCCATCATTGCTACAGAGACAACAGAAATACTTCATATCATGCTTTTTACGAACCCCATTCTCGCCTTTTTGGTGTTTTGTGTGCATGACCGGAAGCACAATTCATTCGTTTTCTCCCTAGACTCTCTCCCTTCGATAGGAACGGGGCTCGGTTAACCTTTACTGACTTTAGATGGCAGGGGCTGGAATTTGTCTCCTTAACCCCCTTAAACGCTCAGTATTGCCTTTAAGCAACATACCCAATTTTGTATCCTAAAATCTTGAGAATAAGACTGAAACTCTAATGCCTGTTGTTGCTAATAGGATACATATTGAAAATTTTATTAAATCAATTTACAGCATATAAAAGACAGCATTAGGTGCTGATAAAGTAAAAATAAATTGATGTTTTTTACTTGAGGCTGCATCTTTTTTGCCTTGTTTGTGCGCTTGAGAATGCCATATTTTATTCTACAATGTTGAAGGAAAATGCTTATCTGTATTAAAATTCATCTCTGCTTAATATTATAGAATTTTATCAAGGAAATTTTTATCCATAAACCATACTTAAAACAAAATAGGATTTTTTAAAATATTTTTTCCCATGTTTTATTCAAGAAATGAAAGTCAAACAACATTTCTAAATCAATTTTAAAAAATCGGGCTTTTAAGGGCCCACTGTTTCAATTTCTTTGCTATCTAATAAGATAATCCTTCTGTTTTGGAAAGGGGCTGTCGTTTTCATTCATCTCAGAAGGCATATAATACTTGAGATGTTTATAGATTCTACACAAGTTTTGTGTAAAATTATAAAGCTAATTAATGATTAAATTTTAGTTTTAAGACTACAAATGCAATAATTTGATGCAAGAGTATTCTTGGGCTTTTAAGTTAAGTGGTTATTCTAACTCAGAATATTTAAATTAGGATCAAGCAATGTAGATTAAAATTTTGAAAAGTACAACCATAGTCATATAATGAAGTTTACATTTATTGTTTTGAATGAGCCTAATTAATGTAATATGTTGACTTTTCTCGAGCAAGAATCAACTGGCAGCTTCAGTAGAAGGCAGTCTTGTCTGCTTTCCCTCATCCAAAGGATGAAATTTCTAAGATTTTAATTTCGAGAGCAGAGCTTGTAAAATTGTACAATATCGATGCAACATAACCAAAGTCACCGAAAACTTTCAAACAGTCTTCTTTTTCAAATTCTACAATATCAGTAAACAAAACTTGCAGAGAAAAACATCTCAACTTGAAAGATTTAATTGAAATTGGTGAATAACTATTTTAAATTGAACTTTTTATTTGCTGTTCATTAGTGTCAAGTTAATTTTTCAGTTTTTTATGGTAACAAAATTTTTTTGAATGAAAATGGGGTCACAAATGGCAAAAATTAGAAAACTCTTGACCACTCTTGAAATTAATAAAGACACCACATAAAAATAGAAATTAAAACAGCAATTTATTCTCGAAAACACAAAAAATTGATATCCTTAAAAAAATAAAATTCAAATGTAATCAGCAAGAAATTAAACAGGATTTTCTTAAAAACTTACCTTGATTAACATTAATAGAAAGACTAACAAAATAAAACTGCTTAAAAAATGCAAAAACTAAACGCTTTAAAAATTTGAAGTACATGAGTTCTAAAACAGACATACTTTGTTCCAGATGCATAAAAACAAATACAGAAGAGAATTCTTATTTTACATAGAACGAGGAAATGTGTATTAGATAACAAAATTTGATCAGGTATAAAATATTAATTTAAACTGTCTCTGCAGTAACAAATATGGGCAAACCCATATTCACCAATCATTAATATAGGATTCAAAATGGTAAATGAATATAATGGAATTATTCGTAAAAATTGGATGGGGGGAGGGGAACTGTGCTGTTCAAACTGAAAAAGATACTTTAAATAGTAAAATATTCAACAATGAAAAACTGCATTTAAGTATATTTCACGTTCTCCCTCCAATTCATTAAGTAGAATAAATATAAAAAGGCATTATTTACAAGATGAAAGGTGTTTAAGATAGCAGTTTCTCTGTCACTTCAAGAAAATTAAATACTAATTCAGTGGCAATAGAATTAACAGTCTACAGATTTTAAAGCATGCAGTATTACATACATCATTTCAAAATAGTTTTATCTAAGAGAAGAAATTCCGTGATGAAAACCTACCGAAAAACTTGCATAAGTTTCAATCAAACTGTTATTAAATTAATGAAAAGGTAACATCACTAATAGCTGAATATGCAAAAAATAGGCTCAAGTAATTATTTATGATAAATTCAAATTTGAATTTCATGTCTTATTTGAGGACACACAGAATAGACATATTTCAGACTAAATTTCCATAGCAATTCAACACTTTGTAGATACAATACCAAAATTATTCAACACAAAAAGAGTGCTAACTTCACAAATGATTACATAATATCATTATTGGAATCTGAAGAGAAAATGTTTGTTTTCATTAAAATTCTGTAACAGCAATGAAAATATCAAAATTTAATAAAAAAAGAATATTATAAATAGCAGTATGTGAATTGCATTGCCCGTGGAACCAGGACTTCAACAAAATGGGGGGAAAAAATGCACACGACATGAAAAAGTTTTGAAAACAAAATCAAAACAAAAGATGCACATTACTGATTTTCCCGCTTATTTTTCTTTGGGATACAATCGTCTGATTTCCTTTCTGGATCATAAAAAAATCCTCAGTACCCCTCTATCTCCACCCCCCTCTGGTGCTATTCTTAGAACATGACAAAAAGCTCCGGACCAATTTACGCAGACATATGAAGAAACTCTTGGACCTAATCAGGAAAAAAATTAATTAAAATCAATGGTAAAAGGTATTTTAACCGTTCTTGTTTTAAATGAAAGACAAATGTTCTATTCATTATCTCAAAAAATTTCAAAAAGATAATAAAATTAGAACGTCGGATGGAGTAATGTGAAAATCAGTTCTTAAAATTTTGTGCGGAAACTGACCATTTTTAAAAATTTTCTCAAAATTCAGGAAGTATCGTTAGATGTACGAAACAAACTTCATTAGAACAGAAATCGTTTGTTCTTTCCGATGGTGTAACTTTTTTTTCGTACAGTTATTCGAAGCCATGCTATTGAGAAACACATGCGAAAAATCACCCAAAATATTAAATAAAAATTTTTCTAGATTAAATTTTAAAATTCCGGCTTCGAGGTGCACCGAGTCACCATTACGACTACCCATGTGCCAAATTTCATAGATGCAAGTGCGATAGATTCATTTGGACATCGCAAACACACACATTGCCTTTTATAAGTACAGATAGGAAGGTAATTTATGATACAAAAAGATACAGAACAATACAATTTTATAGTAACAAAGCCTCTACTTTAAAATGATAGATCAAGTAAAAATATTTTAATATTAAAAGTCACGGAGAACAGGAATAAAGAAAAATGAAGAAAAGTACAGGAAAAAAATTAGTAAAATTTCTTGAAAAGGGAGAAAAAAATCACATCATTATTGAGTGACTCAAAAAGCATAATATATTATGAGATAATTTTAATGCTTACTTTTATTACATACTAGTCTCAACAACAGAAGTGGCGTTAGAGTTTGCCCAGCATGGGGAAAGAGGGAAAGACCTGGTGTGCAGGGCGATTGTAATGAAATTGGTCTGAAATTTTTGCCAGATCTTTATTTATCAACTAGTTGAATACCCTGTACAAAAATTTTCCCCAATGGGATACAAAAACTTCCCCCGACGACGGGGCACAGCATCCTTGACAGGGGCCCCTGCCCCCCCCACACCCACTAGCGCCACCCCTTCTCAGCAAGTTAGATTTTTAGTTGGGTGAGGGGATTCAGTGCAAAAAAGTTAACAAATTTCTTTTCAATAAGAGAATTCAAACAAAAAATTGTACAGAGCAAATCACAGCCCTGTTAAAAGAAATCTACCCCCAACAGCACAGTGGTGTAGAAAGAGTAAGTAGCAAAAGGGAGATATTATGATTTTTCACCCCTAGACACGAGTAATTTGGCTAGCGTAAATGATGCCCAGGCATGGTTCCATTTTTTTTGCCCCTTAACCTTTTCCGGCACAGTGGTCGCAAAAGAGGACACCAACTTTAAAATTTTCTAAAAAAATTCTTTTCCAATTTGAAACCCTGAAAAGGCAGCTGATAGTTCTCCTTTTAGAATGTAGATGACAGCCCTATGAAATTTCGCTTTCATTTCGGAAAAATTACAGATTTAAAATGACCAAATGTCTTAACTCGGAGATAGGAATTTTTTCAGTACATGACCTTTACAATTTTAGCAAATTTACTCGACAAATTTTCCTCCAATATTTTTGAAGTTTTAATTTATGATTTTGTGTAAGATTTAACATTAATTTTTGAGCGTATTAAGATGGTTGTGTCCAAAGGGGTCCTCATATGAGGGAGTATCCCCAAAGAGGGACAACGACCCCTCCTCAGAATGAGATGTTTTTTTTTTTGTAAATTCTATGTCTAAACAATAAATTAAGCCCATTCATGATGTTTTTTCATCATATTTAAAAAAAAATTTAATGCCTTGTGCCGGAAAGGGTTAACTAGCATTGGCTTTAAAAAGGGACTCAAACACACTAAGGTTTTATCTCCATGACGCTTGAAGCTGCCTCGTCGATATGCCAACAAAACTGCAGAATAAAACATAGAAACATGTTTAATAGTAATATTTTTTATAATATATCAAACTGATAATACTATGGGTACTTTTTAAAAAATGAAACTCACAGTAATGAGATTCTATTATAGAAGACGGGAGATTCACAATACAGCTGTATCAACATGAGTTAACATATTCAAAAGAAAGAGCTGAACTTGATGTGCTGTTCGTTCGGCACCAAAGAGTGCTTCATATATATTTCATCATACAGACTGTAAACAAAAGAGAACATCCTTTTCTCACCACAACAGAGATATGACTCGACTCCGTTGTTACAATCTGGAGATATTCATTAATAATTCCTTCGATGTAAAATGATTACGTGTGGATACAATCACAAGTGTTACAACACTAATGTAGATGCTTCTATAAAAAAACAGTTAGAAATATAACCTGACAAGTCATAACTTTCCATAAAAGTATAAAGGCAGACCATATTTATGTTTAGGGTGTTTCAATAAAATTCACCAAGGAGATGCAAGAGCATTTTTACATTATATGAATTAATTTAAAGAACATTTTTTCATATTAATTTTGCATGCATTTTTGTACAGTATAAAAGTTTTATTTATAATTAATAATAACCATCAATATAATTAACCATCATGCACAACAAGGGCTAAACAAATCAGAAAGTACCGATTTGCAGGGCTCGACAACAGTTGAACCAAAAGTTCAGTGACGATCCCTAACATCAACTTGAATGTGTTAATAAAAAACAAGCAAAACTGCATTAAAATTAAGTTGTGCATAATGTATAAATAGCAATAATAATGAAATGCTCTATTAGTTCTTTACATGACAATACATAAAGGATACAGCCAATAAAATTTAAAATATTATAATATTAAGTCAAAATAAATGCAAAGATTTTTTTTTTCCCTCAAGAAGTATATTATACTTCTAAATTATCTTAATACACAAACTGTCCTTTTAAAAATATTCTAAAATAATTTTTAACTTTTAAAAAACAACTAGTTCTTAGAACTTGAATACAAATGTGAGGAGTTTTATAACATAATAGCAATCACATACAAATTTTACACCATGTACTAAAGAACAATCCAGAGAAACAAAGCTTATTTATAACGGTACAATATACTTAAATTACATTGTTTCGATAGATTTCCATACATAATGCATCTTTAGATGTAAACCAGTTTCAAACATCGGAATGGTGTTTAAAATAACAGATATTATTATCATATTACTCATGAAAGGATGTGGCATCAATATATAAATAACAATGAGCACCTCATTAACATTAGAATTCAGATGGCCTATCCAATGTACCATACGTTTAAAAGCTGTTGATTAAAAAAATATTTAACATTTAAAATACACATCACTCAAGAGATGTCTTATTCATTGCAACCATTAGCACATATATATCAGTGAAAGTGATACATATTATTTGTTATTTCAGTCAGATACTAAACTCATTAACTTTAGCTAATTTTCATTTAACAGCAAGATAGGATGTATTATTAAAATTATGATTCATAAAATAGAATATTAATTGGACGCTTCAATCTGTAACAACTTCTTAAATATTAAAAAAACACTCACAATCATTTCGTAGCACCCATTAATATGTGAAATATATAAGTAAAAAAGATAATTAAACACATGTAAACGAACTTAAATGGAAACAAATTTACACTTTACATGAAGCTTATTTATGTGGGATAATACACATAGAATTTTACGATGAGATTCTATAAAGAAAAAAAAAACTTAAGAAAAGAAAACAACAGAATAAATAAAAGCATTCTCATGTTCAATACAACACAATTTACGTAAATATAATTATTCCTTCCTGATATTCTAAATAATACGTTTCCAAATTTTAGTCTAAATTAGAAAACTAAAGAAATGTGTTCACATTTATGCAATTAAGAACACATAACTGTTATTTAATCACAAAGTTGCACTGTTAGTGTGCAGGATTACTGCCAAACAAATCATAATAAATGCAAATTAAAACTATCAGTTTAAGAAAGCTTTATTTTATGGAAAGAAAAAAATTGTCATGAATTAAAAGGAATATATATATATATATAAACTGCACAGATCTATAAGGGTATGATTCAAGATAATGATGCCAACAGACCACTAACTGCTATTAAGTATATGCAACCTGAAGATTACAGATATACATCTGTAAAAACATGGCAGCAGGAAAAAATTAAGAAAATCAACAATTTTGTAAAAAATGAGCATAGGCTTTTATGAACTAGATTTGAAACTGAAAAAAATTGTATTGATTTTTTTTTTTAATTTTTAATTTTTTTTTTAATTGAGAAGGAAAATCATACTTGCATAGAAACTTAAAATGAAGACACAACAGAAAAACTGCACAGATCTATAAGGAAATGATTCAAGATAATGATGCCAACAGACCACTATCTGCTATTAAGTATATGCAACCTGAAGATTACAGGTTTATATATACGTCTCTGTAAAAACACAGCAGCAGGGAAAAATTAAGAAAATCAACAATTTTGTAAAAAATGAGCACAGGCTTTTATGAACTAGTTTTGAAACTGAAAAAAATTGCATTGATTTTTTTTTTTTTTAATTGAGAAGGAAAATCATACTTGCACAGAAACTTAAAATGAAGAAGCAACAGAAAATAAACTGCACAGATCTATAAGGATATGATTCAAGATAATGATGCCAACAGACCACTAGCTGCTATTAAGTATATGTAACTTGAACAAGCCCAGCTGCAATAACAGAAATGTTGTCAGTTGAATTCACATTTTGAAATAAATACATGAGTGTGGGAAAAATGAACACAAAGTTAAAGCAAAATCTAAAAGAGATTAAATATTCCACAAGAAACAGTAAAATAAGTAGTCATTATAAAGAAAAATTAAGTGAAAAATGGATTTTAAGGTGATGTTTTCAAAGCAATATAAAGCATCGAAGTAAGAAAATGGTTTTTTTTCCCCCACCTTTTTCAGAATCTATTAAAATAATTCTCAGTAGAATTCTTGATTATTTTTAATGTCACTAGCATTAAGAATTATTCTCATGAATATGAGTGATATTTCAATTTATTTCTACATCCAATGCCATAAAGATTTAATTATAATAATGCATTCCTTTATTGGATGAAAAATGTAAAAAGGATTATGCATTTGAAACTGTAGATTTTCTTATATTTTTACTTGATTCGTTCTTTTAATTGTGTTCTATAAGTTATACTAAAATTAAAAATCAGAAATATATATTTGTAATGCCCTACACGTTTCCCATTTAATTCATTACAGCCCTACATAATATTTGTAAAATTAAGTTCACTATTCATTTTGTAATTTTTATCTCCATTCAAAAAAAAGTTATTTAGATGTCAACAAAAAGCAAGAATTAATAAAAATACACTGTAAATCTGATTATCACTGATCAAAACATAGTACTATTTTTGAATCAAAGTTCACCTAACAGAAAAACTTATATCAGTAACCTTACACAAACATCTGAAGAGTATGCAACTGTAGTTCAAATGCTGGATTATAATTTCTTTTTGCACAAATCAGATGAATAAGCAAATTTACACAAAATAAATTTTAGGTAGATATAAAATTTGAAGGAATATTATTCCGAAAGGAGAAATTATAGAAATTTCTCATGGATTTATATGTCTTTAAAATAAATTTGAACATGCACAACAAATAAATGAATTTTTTTAAATCAGTATGAACACAATAAGAAAAATTCTAGATTATAATTTTTTTAAAAAAGTCATCATTTAATTTCTGGGCAGTTTTTATCCCTTAAATACTGTAGTTGAACCAGTAAACATAAAAGTTGTAAAGAAATAAATTTTTCTTTAGTCTTTCTGAAAATAGTTAGGAATAAACACTTGTGATTTATTCCAATTCCTAGAATATTGTCAAATAACTTAAATGCAAGACAGCTTCGTTAAATAATATAAGAATAAAATTAACTCTATGACTAGTTGTAATGACATAGAAAAACACACTGACATGGGTACACAGAAGTATTACTAAGAAAGAGAGATAAAAACAATAACATAAATACACTGATTGAGCAAGATACATTTCCTTCTTTTTCTCTTAAAAAATTAATATAAAACATATATACATAGTGTTTTCCATAAGTAGTAATGACAATACTAATCACTTACATACCATATGGGAAAAAGTCAAGAGAAGAACATTCTATACATAGATAAAATTTTTACTCTATACCAGGGCTTTTTAAAGTGTCAGATGCAACCTTAATTCGGTCATTATGTCGAAATATTTTAGAGCCGTGAAAACTTTATAAGTATGTGCTTCAGCATAATGTGTTATAATAGTCAATAAAAAAAATTCCAATTTAAAACACTTCATTACATTTTGCCGCTTAAGAAGCAACACCGCCTATCTCAATTTTTTTGAATTTCAAAGAGAAATTAAAAATTAAATTTTTCACAACCAATAACAGATATTTCTGAATTTTTTTGTACCTCTGGTAGGAATATGTCTCATATTCATATTGGATGTTAAAAAAAAAAAAAAAAAAATTCAGAAATATTCATTACCGGTTGAGAAAAATTCAGTTTTTTTTTTTCTTCCTCTTTGAAATTTCAAAAAATTGAGATAGGTGATGTTGTTTGTTATGCAACAATTCATTTAAAAAAAATATAATAAATTATAAATTTTCTTTATAAAAAATCTATGCACCATATGGTTACTTAATTTTCTCACAAAAAGATTTATGATCTTGAAACTTTTTTCAACCAAAAAGTGACTATAAGCAGAAAAAGTTTAAAAAGCCCTATTCTAAACACATCTATTTGATTTAACAAGTAGACCTATGCAATTAGGACATAAAGAAGCATATAAGATACTAAATTCCTACTGGGGCTCCTTAGATGTACTTGAAAACGAAATGTAATAACTATAAATCACATTTTTTGAAGCTTCTAACATGAAACTGTTTTCCTATGAGCTTGTGGTGTTTTCTACATCACTAACATTTTAATACCTTCCAAATGGGGGAAAAAAAGGAAAGTAGGATGTAGAGGTATTTATACAACCAATTCAATCCACAATAAAATTCTTTCGATAGCATGTGGAGGATTGATGTCATCACACTTTTTGAGGCCTAGGGACGTTATGGGGAGCTTCATTAAATTCTTCCAATTCTTCACCAGGATCAGATTCAGAAGCAAGTTGAAAGTACTGCTCACTTCTAGTTGGCCACAAAAGATGTGCCATGATTGCATAAGCAAGAAAATCTGCACTAGAGGTAATACCTGAAACAACAAACAGAACATAACATGAAAAAAGATACTACAAAATATTTAATACAGCACTTAAATTGCAGTAACAACATACAGTACATGCTCCATCTTTGTTTCCAATTTAACTCCGTATTTAAATACTGAACTTAACAGGAAATTTTTTATTTGTCATTTTTACTGCATATAATTAAAAGTGGAAATTCAAAAATAGTTTGTATACTATCGAAATCCAAACCTACTGAATTGGGTTTTTTTTTATCACAAATACTACAAAGTCCCACTGTCTTTTGATTGGATTTGTGATTTTTCCATCAAAGGATGTCACAAAATTAAGGCTATTTAAGCTTTCTTGGTTGCTACAGGCAGATTTTAGGTTTTTGTGTGGTATTCGAGATTTGAATTTTGGTAACCCGGCACAAGTTAAGAAACCCATTCTGGAGCATACGCCGGAAAACACACCTTCATCCTTCCTTCAAGGAAGGTTTTAGAGAGGATTTCACGACAATTAATTAAATAGTTAATTCCTTATTAATTAAAAACTATGTTTCCATGTATATATATACTAGTAGTACGTGCATGGCGTTGCCCATGGCATAATGACTTCAACAAAATAAAAAAGCCCTAAATTTTGAAAATGAAATCAAAACATACATTATTGATTTTGCACTCGATTTTTAGTGAAAGTACATGTGGGAACTTGAGCGAGATGATTAACACGGTCTTTTAACTAAAGATATCAGCATATATGCGTGACTATCAAAAAGTATAAAACAAATAAATCAAATGATTCTTGGATAAGCACAATGAAGTAATTCAGATTAGCTGACGCAATAAAATGATTGAGAGTATGATGTGATTTTCGCTTGGTACCACCAGCCAATCAAATAGTAGAAATGCATTCTGGGAACTGAGAATAACTTTGGGTCAGTCGAAAGCTTCGTCGATTCGGATATGCGAGAGAAAATGTTTTGAACAGATCAATAAAAAAATTCATAGAAAATCGGAGAAAAAAAGATATTTTAAGCATTCTTGGGGATAAATATTCAAGAACAGGGATAAATATTCTGGTTTATACCTAAAAAAAAAATTGAAAATTTGATTGATTGATTGAGATGTGATAAGATGGGATTTTTAGCAAAAAAGGCCATTATCCCCTGGTGTCAAAAATGATGCACTCAATAAAAAAATTGAAAATGATAGCGCTATTAGAACGTCAGATGCAAGAAAATAAGAATCGAAAGTTAAAAATATAAAGGAAAAGTGACTATTATTTAAAAATTTCTGAAAATTCAGTAAATGATGTTGGAAATTCAAAACAAACTTCATTAGAACGAAAATTGTTTGTTCTATCGGATAGTGCATTGATTGTTTCTCAACGATCATTAGAAAAGATACTACAGCCATAAACATGCCAAAAATGACCCAAAACAACACAAAACATTTTAAAAAAAATTCTAGATTAAATTTTAAAATTCTGGCATCGAGGTGCATTGGGTCACCATTACGACAACCTGTGTGCAAAATTTCATGGCTGCAAGTGTGATAGATTTGTGTGGACATTGCACACACACAAGCAAACATTGCCTCTTATAAGTATAGATTAAAAAAAGATTATTTTACATCCCACCATTATTATACCCCCAGCAGAAGGAATGTAGAGTCATAAAATAATAAATAAAGAATGTTACAAAGTCTTAGAAGAAGGAATCATTTCAAGACAATATAACGAATAAGGGAGGAAAAAAAAGTCTTTTTTGTTGTTCCACTATCTTTACATTTAGATATAAGTAATTATGCACCTAATTAAAATGCAAAGGTCTAGAATTGGTTTAAAAGTATATAACCAATTACATTTAAAAGAAATAATGACAAAGAAAGAGCACACATACATTTTAAAAGTTGAACAGTACTTATTAAGTATTCTTAAGATGGTTTTTGTCCTTTGATTACTATCAAATCATATGGGAAACTGAAGATCAAAGTCACTCTTTTTGCAATGGTAGGACCTGTTATGTTATCAGATCTTATTTCATCATATAAAAGTTTAAGAGATTACAATTAAAAGGTAAATGTGGCTTTAACTAGACGATACGCTGAATAGAAACAAAGACAATTCTGATCATCATCATCATCAACAACATGTCAATTACTGAAAATTTAAATTCTAAGACTTGGTCAAACTAACAGTTTCACACCTCATTCTGAAGTTTCAGAGAGTTTAACAAGGGCACACCTGGACCATTCCACATCAAATCATTCAAACCACAACATTCACCATTTCTGAATGTAATATAATTTTGCTTGCTTACAGTATTTATGATGCTGATTTCAAAAATATCAATTGCACCAAAATTAAGACAAGGGTTTAAAAGTTACAGGCTTTTCAATATTCTACTAACATACTTCATTAACACCATTTTGAATCACATCTAAAAGGTTATTAATTGTTGCAAATTCTATTTAAGTTAACTGGCACTCTTAATTTTCCCCCCTTTATTCAAAATAAAGTAGGCTTTCATTTAAACAAGGATGCACCTCATAGCTCCATTAAAATGCTTTTAAGAATATTAATATTCTTCTTTTTTCTTGATTGACAGGAGTCATTTTAAACAATGGGCGATTCCTTGTATTGACACTCTACAATTTCAGTCAAATTTTATTGCTGTTACAATATATGATAAATGATTAGATTTTCGCATGACACTAACTTCAGAAATTACTAATATAATAACCCAGATCTGTCTCTCAATGATCTGACGTCACCAACAATAAAATTTGTGCCATAGTTCCTTATAATAGTTCCATAGTTCCTTCCAATAATTCTTTCTCGAGTAAATGGACTTCAACTTGAATGGGAAAACCTCAAGTCTTATAGCATGCGAGTGTTTATTCCGTAATGGCCTGTTAAACAGCAATGAGAACGGATAGTTTAGGTTCTGTAAGGTTAAATATAGCTAATACTACGTATTTGTCGTCAGAGCTGTAAGAATAGGAACGGTACAGTATTCCATATACATCTATTTATTATTATATATCTGATAATTACTAATATAATAGCGCAGATCTCCCGGTAACGCTCTGATTTCACCAATTTTTTTACATAAATTGCTCTATATATCTGGCTCTGAAGTTATAAGAGAAAGATTGCACAGTAAAAAATTATTTACTACAAGTATTCATATTTTTTTTAATGAAACAAATGATTTTATTCAAATTTTTATATAATGCTTTTTTTACATATTGTCAAATATTTTGTAAGTTTTGTACAATTTGGTGTTTTACACCAAATTGTACAAAATGTGTATTTGTACAAATGTACGTGCTGAAAAATTTGGGATTTAAAAAAAAAAAAAAACCTTTTCCTCCTCGAATATTCATGCTATTTTTACGAAAATGCATGTAAATATTATGGACATAATACAAAATATTGGCTTTCTGTGAAACAGTGTGGGCCAAAATCCCTTTCAGGCTTCATCATTTTTTGGTCGCCCACCCCTAAATGCCATCGTGACCAAATCTTCACTGTAAAATATGAGTTTGACGATTGCATGGCCCACAGTTCTCAACAACTGATTGTGAACCATTAAGTCTAAAATTTTCAATATCTTAAAAAAGGTCCTTAGCTTTTGTCCACCAGTGTATAAGAAATTTTGGGGATTCTTTAACAAGATTTTGGAAATATAATTAATATATACAACAATAAATATATTTTTAAAAAATTAATCACATACATTGATTATTAATCATGTTGCAATATATTAAAATTGGGCATGTAATCTGAGTGATTGCTGCATGTAATATGAGGTACACGACAGCCATGTTTAACAGAGGGTGCGAATTAGAAACCTTGTTGCAAGAAAACTTTTGCGAGTTTGTGTATTAAATATTTGGATTAATTGATGTGTATCTCTGATCAGGCTTAGCAAAGTGATGGTGACTACTGGTCTTAATCCTTCCTCAAATGCCTGTGGACTAGCTGTGATAAATGTAGGAATAAGTAATCTACCACCAATTGCAAGGACAGATCTTGCAAATAGGTATATAATCTTTTAACATTATTTTAGATTATGTAAATGTTAATGAACAATAATTTTTGACTTTGTGTGATGTATTTAATATTTACCCTAGTTTTTTTTGAGTCGACTATTTAAAAACATTGAAGTGTGTCAATACTATTCTTTGATTTTTTAAAAATTTAATTTTAGTTTGATATTACTAATATAATAAGCCCAGATCTCTCGGTAACGCTCTGGCGTCACCTACAATAAAACTCACGCATAGCACTGCGAGACGTTCAACAGCATTATTTCATTGTTAGAGAACCTAAATTTCAGTCATTTTAAATTTAAAAAAGTAATTGTCGTTCTAATTTCAAATTTAATAGCTCTATAATAGCGAAATAAAATTTTCTATCGATTGATATAAAATTTGTCTCGCTATGATCAATAGTTCCCGAGAAATTTTAAATTATATTAAGCATATATTTCCAATCAATTTCCATTTTTTAATAGAAAGTAGTAAATCATGTCAGTGGTATATCATGCGCGTGATATAGTTTGGACGCCACAATGCATCTGATTATTTATTGCAATCATGATGATATAATTTGATATTTTTTGGCAACGTAATAATATGTAAATAAATATATATAATTCCTGTCATAATACATATGTTTATTTTATTTTTTTTCAATCAATGTTAAACATTTCTCTCACATATATATCTATTTAAACACGTCAAATTTGACAGGAAATCTCTTGAATGACGAGACAATTTGCACCTGTCATACCATGACAGGAGATTTTCTAGTTTTTAAATAATACTACCAAAAAAAAATCAATGTTGAATAAAATCACAACATTAATAGACCAGACATTGATGCTGTTATGCAGTCTCTATAACATCAATGAAATAATTTATCACTGAAACTATATAAAAAGAAATTTGTATAAAGTACTGAAAGAGATTCCCGAGATTTCAAACGATAAAATATTATTTAAGAGAAGTGTAAAGTAAAAAATAAAAAGAAGAAGAAACACATGGTAGTATTCTTAAATATTTTGTTACCTAAAAGAAGTTTTGCCCTCCATAATGCAGATATTTGAAGTGCAATCAACGCAACAACAGGTAGGTACACAAACCAGACCAAGATTCCAGCACCAAAATGAACATAAAAACGTAACTTGGCTCGGTCATTTTCATCCAACATAGTTGATCTCAGCTCATACAAGAACCAAACCATGATTGCAAGACGGAAAATGAGGATAATCCACCCTGGGAATGTTTGGTATTCATCAATATCATCAATGACATCAACTTCAGTCTGTAAAAATAATTTATAAGATAAAATTTATGTATTAGTTGTAACATAAGTTTTAAACTCACTGAAATATTAATAGTCTCATTATATGGCCATGAATTTGCCTTTTAGATTTTCTCTTGAATAACATATGTTTATAAATCACATTATACAAAACCACTTGTCAATGTATTGTTATGTAAGAAATATAGACAGAAAGTGCAGAATGAGTATATTAAACTCAATAGTTGGAACATTGCCCAAATCCATTCAACTCTCAGTAAATGAAAAGGAATAAACTCATTTATTGCTTTCAATTCTTACATAATTTCTTTAAAAATCACTGGTTCATAAAAAAAAAGATGAAATTTTGTTCTCGTACAATCATAAAACAGTTTTAGTTTTTTTTTTAGTTTACTTAGAATAATCTCAATAACCATAAGACAAAAAAAAAACACTTTTACAAATTTTCATTTCCATTTCCAAACTTAGAGATAAAACAAAAATCTATAAAACTTTTGTCTTACTAATGGATATTTTAGTCAAAAACACTCATTTTATTCTTTGCAATTCGATGAAAGCTAACTAACTATTCACAAAAAATGAATAATAATTTATTTTTAACACGTTAATTGCCACAATACAAAAAATTGTTTCGACCTGCTGGGCCATGCGAAATAACTATCTCATTATATATGTACGATCATGAAAATAGTTACATAATTATTTTTTGGCAATAACCTGTCAGAAATAATGTTTCTTACATATAGTCAAGCGAACAAATCAAATTTGTCTTTTGTGGCCTCCTAGAACAAAACTGGTGGCCTCTACTTAAGCCAACCAGCTTATTTTCTTTGGTAGGCCACACTTTAGCTGTAAATATGTATTTGTATGGCCAGTGTAAATCCTCACTGAGCTACGGATAAATAAAAAAGCAAAAGATTTCACATGAAGCATGCGTGATTCACACGGCCCGAACAAATACATTACCTGAGAGATACACTTGCTTCACGTGGCGAGATTAACGTGTTAAAACAGTTCAAAACCTTGCCTTAGCTTTCTAATACTGGTGAAACAATAAATACAAGGTAAAAGAAAACATGTACTTCAGAATAATTTAGTTCTCAATGGACAAATTGTTTATCATAAAAAAAAGAAAGTGGATGAAGCTATCTATCATATATTTTTTAAATGGCTTCATAAAGAAAATTCTTGTGATAAGTAATCAATCTTAACTAATTTTGGAGAAATGAGTATCTGGTCAAACTGTTAGAGAAAAATTATACATTTTTAAAGATTATGAGCAGATTTTAAATTTCTCATTAGATAATTAAATTTTAGAAAAAAGATCATTTCAGTATTACGAGTTTAGAATATATTTATTATCTTGTAATTAATGATTATCATTCCTAAAAAGAATGATAAAAATGAATCAACATAGTTTGCGAATTTTATTTTCATTTACTTTTTAAAGTGACCCACCAATTAGAGAACAAGATGAGGTTTCACTCTGGAATCCATAGTATGGAGACACAACAAATTTTTAATGAATATCTATGCGTGACCAAAATAAACGAATTAAACAAATGCCTTTCATTCTGACATGCAATTGCACACTCTTCAAATGCAAGGTTTGTATAGCAAACGGATTCAGAAACCCTCTGCGCTTTTGTGCATGTACTGGGCGGAGTTATTTTCATCAAAATAGGGGGAAAGTGAAGAATGGAAGGGTGATGTTTACATTTGACTGAGAGTGATATAGCAAAGAACTCCAGAAATGTGCTCATATAACTCATTGCCCGACACCCCTTTCCGGTGTAAAATCGTCCAAAGGCCTTGGAATCTGTTGCCGAACTATATGCTGCTTCATGTTCAATTTGAAAGTCAAAAATATTTTGCAAATCATTCATTTGAAAAGTAATAATGTAAGAACTACTTTAACACTTAGTTTTGCAAAGAAATAAACAACTGATGCATGGACAGATAGTTTTTCCTAAATATCTGCTCCAACTTCAGAAATTAAACAACTACTGATAATCATGAGAAGTATTCAATAAATAAGCTACATAAAATAACTGAAAATTAAATTTAAAAAATAATGAATTTCAATTATAATATTTGCATAACATTTGGCAATCTAAGAGGTTTCAAAATAATTTCTCATACCATATTCCATACATAAAGTAAAACTCCAACACAGGTGTAAAGTAGCCAAACACAGAACAGTACAGGTTTCCAAGTCAGTTCAGTTCTGGTTATAGCCCAACCTTTCGCAAGTAAGAGTAACAACAGCATAAAAAGGCTCTGTAAAAAAATAAAATAAAAAATTCAATGTATGAATATTTTTGATTAGATTAACTGAAAGAGATTAATTGGCATAAGCTAAATACAGAATATTATATTCCAGCAAATTCTTGATTATCTGGTATTCAAGTATCTGGAAAGCTAAACTAACCAGAAAAATTAGAAAATGAATTTTTCTAAAAATTTTACATCTGCGCGCCAAAATTTAGAACGCACGCCCACGCCGTTACATTCACGCGGACAATTTATTTCTGAAATGCAATGTCCACTCCACACGGAGGGGCGTAGAAGGAAAAAAAAAAGCAATATACAGTACAGTGATGTACACAGACTTGTTTTATGGGGGGGGTCAAAATCAAAAGTGAGAACCAAAGAAAAAGTTCTCACCTTTTGCCGAAAAAAGAGACCTAAAAACAAAATCAATAACCAAAAAAAAGTTTAAGAGACAGAATCAGTAAAAAAAAAAGGCTACATCTACCCCCATTTTTCACGTCACACTCAACTATCCGGACTTTTCAGGTATCCGGAAATCAGTGCTTCCCGAGCATGCCGGTTAATTAAGCTTTTACTGTACAGGCAATTTTAATTAATATCTCCAAAATAAATGCTTATGACCTGTATGCATACAAAAGTAACATAAATGTGTTCAATCTCCATCAAAACATTATTTTAATAAAAAAAACCCAAAAAGAATTTTCTTCTTGCTTTCACAGTAATGTTATATTTAAGGGGCAATACAATTATTTTCTGACAATAAGAGTTTTTAAAGCAAGAAAATGCTTTTATATAAAATGAATGCACGATGCATACCTGAGCAAAGAGATGCATGACATCTCCAACAATACAAAGAACTTCAATACCTTCACCATCAACCGCAAATTTAACCATATGTATCACACTACATAGCACAAACTGTAACTGAAGAGCTAAGGATGCTGTGTACAGCCTGGTTACATGATGGTGTTGATGTACTGCAGCGTAAACTTGAAGAGGTACTAATATTAAGTACAGGCCAAGTAATACCAAGTACATTTCAACAGTTCCCTGGAAAAACAATGCATTTTTTAAAAAATCATATGTTAAATTTAGGATCTAAGAAATACATTACTATAAAAAATATGCATAAAAAAAATCTTAAACTGGTTGAATTTGAAATTTATGTTGTTTATCAACTTTTCTGATTGCATGTAATGAAAAAAACTAACATTACATCTCAATACACTGAAGAATTTCAATAATACACATTTATTAATTAAGCTTTATTATTTTGGCATAATTTAAGATTCTGTTAGAGCAGGGGTTCCCAACCTTTATCCCCTTGCGTACCTCTTAATTAATCTTAATATTTCCGAGTACACTCTAGCGTCATATCCTTCCACCACCAACCAATCTGTCCGTGCAAAGAAGTTTTCATCAATAATCTTAATGGCTTAGGTTAGCTTAAGAGTGAAATGACTATTATTAATAACAATTTTTGCTGGACATTTTTTATTTTATATTTCTTGCATTTTATAATATTTTTTATTATTTCACATTTTATTGCATTTTTACAACAGTATTAGTTCAACGCCAAAACAAATGAAATTTGTACTGCAATAATTTAGTGTTAACTTACAAGGATAGCTAAAACTTACACTCTGTAATAATCAACTATTCAAGTGGTATAGTTATTAAATAGCAAGTATTAACCTGAGGAAACAAAATTCTGTAACTTTTTAAATTCCTTATGTTTTCTTGTTTCCACCATTACCGTTTCCACATAGCTTTGATTTCAAGTACCCCAACTAGTCCTTCGTGTACCCCTAGGTGTATGCATACCACAGGTTGTGAACCTCTGTGTTCGAGGGACCCAGTATGTGTTAAGTGTACTGTCCCTCAAGAGTCAAGACTATGAAATAGACAAACACATTAACCCCTTAATGCCTAATTCAAAGTATAATTTCAGTAAAATTCGTTCAAATAAAAAAGACTAAGATTAAGATAACTGCGAAGTAAAATTTCATACCTACTGCTAGAGTCCGAGATAATTACTATCCAATATATAGGACACTAGATGTTTTTTGGTAGAAAATAATCGATTAAAAAACAAAGTAAAATATCAAAAAATAAAGGTTACTTTCAAATTCCTTATAACGCCTTGAAAATAAATCAAAAAGGGGGAAAATGCTTCAAAATCACAACATAAACTTAAAATTCTGGCTAATGGGTTATAGATATATGCCATTTAGGAGTTTGGGATAGGAGCCTCCATATAGACTTAACAGACAAAGAAAGAAAAGAAGTGGAATGTGATCAGTTTTTAACCACAGAGGTGAAATGAAATTTTCCTATAAATAGGACAATAGAAGTTAATAGGTTAAAAGAGTGTCATCATCATCTCATGTAGCAAATTTTACAAAATACTCATACAGCCCTCTGAATCATAACAGTAAGCATTGGATGAGCCAGTTACCATAGTAAAAAAAATCAAATCTTTACTATCTACAATAAGCAATCCTCTAAAATTCATATATTAACATAGCCACCAATCTCGCATTTTTATGCCCTACATTGGAACCTGAAGCTCTGTCACAAGGATACAATTAACAACTCATCATAACAACGATGAAAGCACCAATTACGGCAATTCTATTAATAAATTAACCCTTAATCAGTCAGTAAACCGAAATAATATAACATTTTAAGAACAAGTGTTCTTGATAATAACTTTAAACTCCAAACTAGGCCAGTTTATACATTTCTACACCCTAGGCCAAAGCATTCAATTCTGCACCCTCTCCTCTGGTGCATTCAACACAGTTATAGAGATAAATAAAGTAAATGTGCTGCCAGTTTATTTAATGTGTATGGATGTGCTTAAAAAATATTTTATATGGTCCTTTCAAAAAAAAAAAAATCTGAAATTTGTAAAAATTTTATAGTAATTTCTTTATATTTGTGTCCTATGAATGTTTCACCCTAGGCCATGGCCTAGGTTGGCCCTGACCCCAATTCATAGTTCAGGTTATCCAAGCAAAATGGTTTCTTATATATTTTTATTCAGGTTTTTAAATTCAAGAATTGAAATCTAAAACTGAGTAGAAATACTTATAGAACAGGGACTCAAATTATCATCCAATGCAAGCATTAAGTATTATTAAAATTTTTCAGATTAATGAGAAATAAAGACAATCAATGGGATAAAAAAATGTGGAAGAGACAAGCAATGGATTAAAAAATATGTGTATTTTGTTAAAGGATAATTTTTAGCTGATTTGTAAAGTAACTTTCATCATCTTCCCAATTATGAAAACTAAATACAAATTAGTAAAATTAGAGGACTACATTAAATTCTTGAAAACAACAAATAAGACATAGGCACTTAAGTATGTTCAAATGCTTATAAAAAAATTAATAAAAATATATTATTAAACATAAATAAAAATTTTCCCTTTTAACAATCTTCCAAAATTAGTTAACATAAATACAATTTATAAAGTAAGAAAAATACATTCCAAACAAAATTAAAATTTCACAAAGATTTTAGTGCAGAAAATGTGCTTACCTGTTGATCGAATGAAAGCTGAAATTCAAATGGGTTTCTGTGAGGCCCATAGGGATTACCGTTTGCTAACCAGATATCATAATCAATATTCAGCTTTTCTTTAGATGAATCTCTCCAGGTACAGTTGTCTTCTGTACCATTTCTATAGCAAGCAACAAGACTAACATACCAAAATCTAAAAAAAGCAAACAAATTTTAACATAAATAAATTAAATTTCAATGGACAGATGTTT
>BGPR01021744.1:0-26122 GCA_013235015.1 Araneus ventricosus
TCCGCTGGATTCCAGTTACGTACGTTTTAAAATTTAAAATTACTAAAATTTAGGTGCTCTAAAAATGAAATAATGTAACGTCTCGCGATTGCGTAACGAATTTTTATTGTTGGTGATGTATTCAGGCAATTTACCGGATCAGTGAGACAGATCTGGGCTATTATATTAGTAATTACATTGCTTTGGCATGAGAATTCTATAATATTGTGAACAAATCAATAAGTATTCTCAAGAGAGCTTTTTCCTTAGGTTGTGACATTTTTGAATTTGACCTTTACACTACTCCATCATCGGCTTAGTACGACGTGTACAAAGTGGAAACCTCGGAGATAACACATGAGGTGGTGAGGTGGTCTTCCCCATAGAGCAGCAGCCACCACGCTGCTGAGGAAATTTCTAGCAGGCTCTGGATCTTCTGGAAGCGTTAAAACGTTCAAAATGCAGCACAAACCGGGCAGTCACTGAAGAATTACTAGGATGGAATTCATTCAGGTAAAAAAAATCTTGTACTAGAATAATGAAAAGTTTCTATCAATATACTCTCAGCAGGTCTGTTTCGGAGCAAGATTTAATTTCCGGAATCTACATCGTACAAAGATAAAAATTTCATATTAGGCTGTCTGGTTTATTATTGAACTGGTACGAGCCTTCGTTTCTCAGACGACTGCGGTTTGGAATTCTAACGCACCAGATATATTTCCTGTACTTATACACATCTTACTGGCAGGCTTAACGCATCTTGCTGGTGAGCTTAACACATCTGGCGAGCCAGCACATCTTACTGGTGAGCTTAACACATCTTGCTGGCGAGCTTAACGCACATCTTACTGGCGAGCTTAGCACACATCTTACTCAATCAAGGGGAGAGAAAAGCAAACGTTGTTGGAAACTTCTCTTTTAGTCAAGGAAGCTCCCGCCTGGTGGCGCTGAGCACTACTTCTGGTTTACTTATATATTTTGACTGCTTCGTCTTGCTTTATGTGATGTTGAGCAGTGTTCATTTTGTGCTCCTTGATGTGTTCCTATATGTTGTTTATGCTAAATTAAACGAATGGGAAATGACTGTTGCCTTCGAATCCTTTCGTAAAGTAAAGCGAAATTTGATTATAATAATGGTTGTTGTACGTTAGGGCAGTTGGTTGGTTGATGAGTTTTATAAGAACCAGATATATCTCCCAGCTGCATCAGATGTAGGTAATAAAATTCAGCCACGGGCGTCAACGACTGAATATAAATAAATTAGAATAGGAAATTAGTGATATTCTATCCAAGCGACGGATGCAGAAGATCAATTCGGGGTAAAACTATCAAAGTCAAGGCACAAATCTGGTTAAAGATTTCAGCGCAACTTTACAGAGCATAAGACATAAGAAAAAATCTAGAATTCAAACGTATCATTATCTCCTGGAAGCATTGACTTCGAGAGAGTACTGATAGCATCAATGTTTTTTCAAAAAATATAACAGTCTTTTTGACTAATTTTTCTGATGGATCTCTCCAAGGCTGTGGTAATGTCTGGTGTCGGAACATATTTTTGTGTTTCTGGTATCACTTTTAAACAAAAAAATTCTTCTATAGATTTAGCGTGGTGCATGCCTTTACAATGTCATGTAGCGACAGTATTTTGGAATTTCTTGACAGATAAAATAATTTCTGTAAAATGAAGAATGCTTCTAGAAGCATCTTTTGTCATAGATGAAATTAGAGATAAAGTCTCCACGAAATTCATCAAATTTGCTCTAGACAGGTTTAAAGAATAGTTTGGAAATAAATTAAAAATCTCATTAAAAGAATTGTATGTCCTAATCACCAAACTTCTCCAGAGGACTCACAATCAATTGAATTAATCAGCACATTTAAACCAAACAAATTAGTTGATAGAAATGATACACACAAAACTGGGTACTTCATGAAGTGGTGAAAAAAACCATAAAAATTACTACTCCGCCTTGGGTTTTACGAAAAATTCAGAGAAGACATGAAGAAACATCCAAACTACCTTATGAAACAAGAAAGACTTTATAGAAAGAGCACTGTACTACCCAGGCAACCGTTTGAGGGTCATAATATAGCATTCCGACCGCAAAAGAGTAAGATTATACACAGTTGCTTCTGGTGCATACCCAGATGTAAAGAATGTTGCCGGAAGGTTGCCAGTTTCATAGGCTGTCGCGAAGCATTTCCGCAACCGTTTGAAACCATTGCCACAAGGTTTACATAGGAAAACTTTTATGAACTACACCTCACCGACAAGGTTTGAACGACAAGTCCGCGAAAGCATTTCCACGCAAACCGTTTCGGAAACCATTGCCGCAAAATGACGTAGAAAGCACCAACCACCTGTCTATCGTGTGTAGCCTCGTCCGGTATAGTAGTTGCGTTTTGCTCACCTCTAGGAACATGAGTTCGATCCGCAGCTGAGAAGAATTTGGAAGTTTGTCACAATCTACAATCTAATCGGCAAATAAGTTCAATTAAAATTATAGATTAATCAATAACTAAGAAATTAATAATTGAATTTTCCAATTAGTGACATTCCAGACATCCAGAAGGGGATAAAAAAAAGGGGTTGGACCCCTCTGTTTGGCTTTGAAGAGGTGAAAAAGAGGTTTGGACCCCTCTCTTTGGCTTTGAAAGGGGTGTGAAAAAGGTTGGACGCTCTGTAGATTGGCTTCGGAGGGAAGGGGAGCTCTATTTTGATGTCCGCCGAAGGAGGGCTCTTAACAACCTTTTGAAGGCCTGAAGCAAGCGAGGAAAGCCTAAAACAGCTTGTAATAAAGCAGGAAATCTTACTGAAAACCTTATAAGAAAACACTGTTCTTGTTAACTAAGTGAACCTTTCTCGCTTACCTTGCCGTTCCAACCCACTAATCATAGAGTAACTGTGACAACCCTTTACTCTTATGACGACACGGTTTCCAAAGCCTTTCAGACAAACTTTCTTTGCTATCTGGGTATCCTTAGAGCGTATAAAATGGCCGATAAAATTGATAGCGAGGTACCAACACCAGTTTTAATCAAACTGATTGCGCACGTACAAACACCTCAGCTCTAGCAAAGGGTATAGATGTTTGACTGCTCATTAACCTCTCAAATTCCATCACAAACACATAATAGCAAATTCAAAACCTTCGGTTATTCGATAAATCTTTCAAAATACTTTTTTAGATTCACTCGGGCATAGCGAATATGGGACCCAAAATTCTAAATCCACAAACACATACCAGCGCATTCAAAACCTTCAGTTAATTCGATAATCTTTCATTACACTTTTTTTTGGTCACTTGGGCAACAGACAAAGGAGACCAAAATTCTAAATCCTACAAACACATACTGGCAAATTCAATGGACATTCAATAAATCTTTAATATACTTTTTGTCACTTGGGCAACGAATATGGAAGTCATGCGCCATCACGAAGGCAATTCTCTCTGTCTCCGTTAATGCTTTCTCACGTGAAAAAGCTAATCAAACTGTCGCATTAAACAAGTGACAGAATGGATTGATGAAAGAACACCCAAGAAATGAGAGGAAACAGAACGCAGAGTTTAAACAAGTCTATAAGAAATAAAATAAAGTGGTCACTTTTGTTTTCAGGACACGGAACTTTCCTGTACATGTCTTTTTGCTTCAGTCTTCAGATATTGCGATAACTACACTTACTCAGATAAAGGTAATTTAATGGTGCTGTTACCACCACCAAAATACCTGCTGTGGTTTCAATTATAAATATTGCAAGACTTCACTATATAAGGTGCAGTGGTTACATTCTGGACTAATAATTTTTACAAGAGCATGTCTTTGATTTCTAATTCGTTTCATGCATTGATAAGAAATATCTCCTTGTACCAAAAGAATGGGTGCGCATATCAACACTACTAAATAACACAACTAATTAACTTTTAGACTGAGCTACAACTCTGAAATTCAAAACACGATGTCTTTGACATAAGAACGAATTGCATTATCTGCATATATTTCTGTAATTATTTCTAATTCAAGTTCTCTGCACTGGTATTGTGTTGTTTGCGTGCTTGTTTGTGTCTACTGTGTCCTTTCTTCCCCTTTCGCCCAGTTAATCGGTTTTGTTGGATGTTTCCCTTTAAAAAACACCTCATATCCATCATTATACCAATTCGTAAGCTCTAAAAAAATGGGGTGTGTTGTAACAGGTAAATTAGTTTAGTTCCAAGGAAAGATTCTTCTTATAAGGCACCAATCAACCTGGGAATGTTTTATTTATAAAATTTTAAATAAAATATTTACTGGATTAGGCTATCGCTCTATTGAGGAGATGACGTTGCAGATGTAAACATAAAGAATATACTCAAAAAGAATTCTACAGATCGTAATTTTCTTATACGCTGTCTGGCAGTTTTTGCCAATCGGTGAAGCGCTGGCAAAATCAAAATTCTATTTAAGAAATTTTAAATGAAGATGTTTTATAAAGATGGGTACATTGGTATTCAAACCACCTTTCTTTATTTTAAAATTAGGTAAAATCTCTATATAAAGGCAATGTTTTGTGTGTGTGCATGTGTGCGATGTTTGAACCCTTTTATAAAACCCTGAAAATTGGCACACAGGTAATACTAATGGCGACTCAACGTACTCAGGAGCCCAATTGTTAAAATTCGATGCTTGAATTATTTTTTTATTTAATATTTTGTGGTTGTTTAGTGATTTTCATTTCTCCATTGCATTTTTTCTAATAATCATTATCCAGGAAAATAGGTAATCATGAAACTAAACAATTTCCGTTCTAATGAAGCTTTATTTTAAAAGTCAACAGTTTGTTTTAACTGAAAAGTTGCCGACTATATTTTTTTGTAATTTTAATAATTTTTAAAAATATTTTTATGATTAAGCCAACAATACTTTTCATTGTTTGTTCACACCAATTTCAAACCGTTTACTATTATTTAACAAATAGTTTAATTACGTCTTCTGTTGTTGAAAGCCTGAGTTAATATCCTAATATACATTTGCTTTCATTGGATTTCACCAAAATTTTTGGTCTGTAAACCAACTCTCTGGATATAAGTATATTAATATAACTATAAAGACAATGTCTGTGTGGCGCGTGATGTTGTTTAGAACTAAAATATTGCACTTGCAGCCTTGAATGTGGCACACAGGTAGACGTGGATGGTAACAATCCTGAAATTGGCACAGAGTCGACCATCAATGGTGAGATGGCACCTGTCGAATTTTAAAATTTAATCTGTAGAAAGCCAATTTATTTACTGTTTTTGTGTCACGTCAGGATGAATTTTCGCACGTTTTGGCCGATCTATGAGAAATAATGATCATAGAAAAACAATCGACACATTAGAGGATCAAATAATCATCGTTTTAATACTTTTAGAACGTCTACGTAATTTACACAATTGAAAATAGTCACATGGGCGGAGATACTGCAAGAACTATTTGTTGTACAACCACAGGATAGTCATGATTTGCTGGAGATATTCTTTCATAAAAGCCAAACACTCGGAATCTTATCACAAAAGCGAGAGATTTTGTTGGAGTGTAAGTAACTCAGTGTGTGCTACGATAAGCTGCAGAAGCTTAGTACTCTCATGCCACATTCTCATTTGATTCATAAAGACTCATTACATCGTCACAGAGTATTAGTGCGGAAACCTCTAACTTCTCAGGAAGTCCCAGATCTTTTGTGCATTGTAACGTGAACGTGCACGTATGCGGAACCAAAGATCCACGTTCCCCAAGTATGAAGGATGGATTTCTGTACAAAGCGATACCCGCCATTTCTGAAAGCACAAACAGGACAGGACGGATATCACTATACTCGGATGGGGATCTGCAAACACATCTTTCGAGGATTTTCATTGAAGTGCTCTTTTAAAAAGTACTTGGATTGTGCAATACCGTTGCCTTTTTCAACTTAAGAATTTTCAATGCGCAACGTAAGGTATTGCAATTCTGTAAGTCTATAAAATACATGTATGTCAACAAAGATCCTTGGCTCTATTTGACGTGACCAGTGGAGAAAATGACCTAAATGAAATCCACCAGTATCAAATGAAGAGATGCATCAACAGCAACGAAGCAGTATGGAGAATATTTCGAGGAGAATTCACGAGCGACACCCCACCGTGAGTCATCTAAGCTTCCACCTAGAAAATGGTCAGAGTTTACTTCACGACAGAAAATGCTATTCAACGTGCCCAAGCACCTGAGGAAGAACACTCACATCATTTGTTTTGATTAGTTTTTAAAACTTTGTTTTATGTAATTCTGGACTTTTTTTGATGAAGTCATTATGCCACAGAAAGTGTTAAATGATTGGTTTGCGATTTCATCTAGCCTTAATCTAGAGCTTAATTATCCTAAGGTATATTTTAGTTTGTAGTCAGTTGTTCTCGTGATTTTTTTTAAACTGAAACTTTCCATTTGAACAAGCTCATGTTATAAATCGTTTACCAACTATGACATGCAGATCCTGTCTTTTTCTTTACGAATAGTTAATTTCACAATTTGCGTTTGTCTTTTTAACTCACTAACCAGAATGCATTGAATACAATGTGAAATTTACCAACTTTTAAAATCTTGCAAATTTCTTCAATGTACTTAATTTTGTAAAGGAATTACATCAATATTCTGCATTTCATCTGATATTTTTCTATATTCCTAAAACGATTGAGTGCTTTTTGAGTTCTGTTTGAGTGTTTTATTTAACTATAAATTCATCTAAGCTTCCACCTTGAAAATGGTGAAGTTGAGTTAAATCAAAAAGTCAATCAAGCATTTCATACCTTGATGCCTAAACAAATAATTGAATGTATCTTCTTACATAGTGAATGGTAAATATCACAACACGATAAATGAAGAACAATGAACAATGAAATATTTTATGTGATTATGGTTTTCCTAATGAAGGAGGGGATTTAAAAACAAAAGCAAAATCTAACTATTTAATTCACTGAAAATTTGTATAAGCAATTAAAGTGGAAACGTAATCTTTTATTCAGCATCATTCACATAACGAGGTTGCTAATATGACTCAACAGGGATTGAAACCAGATTCATTTTGACTATATCACTGTTTAATCATTTTGATCTGTAACTTTAGCATTAATATCGAAATTCTTTGATATATATTGTCGTTAGTCAGATAACATTCTTTGCAGAAACACATGTTTCAAATCATTTTGTATAGCTTCTAAGCCAACAAACATTATGACAGAGATGCGGATACCAACTTGATAGACAGACGATTCTCTTTAACTTTACTTCTTACTTTACTTGGAAAAATTCTTGTAAATATGTGTAAATGAATTTTAATTCAATATTGTTCCCTGAAAGCCTTTTTATAAATTGTTATATCAATACTACGAATCATAAGAAGATGCATAATATAATATATGTTATTATATTTCTAAAATTGGCTCAAATAAGTGAAGTATACAAATCTTAATATAAATAAAAGTCATTGTGGCTATGTTCCACATCTTCTTCTAAACCAATGGACTGTTCTCAACCAAATTTTGCACACTTATTATTTAAGACAAGGTGAAGACACCTATGAACTTTTCAAAGTCCAAAAGTTAATTAAACAGTCAGTTAATTAGAAATTAACCGAAATCGTTTCTCCACCGTAACTTCGGAGCAAATTGTCCGACAAAAAATATTTTTATACCATCTTAAAGTTCAAACTTTTACCTTTTCAATGATACTAATTTTATATCTGTGACAGTTTTCCTTCAATTTCTATTAATTTTTTAAAGTTTAATAAATGTTAATTACGTGCAGACGGTTTTGAAATAACGCAAATTTATAGCTACTCCGTTGCTAGGCAACGGTTAGACTTTGAACTAATTTACCTTTATTTCTGAAATGTTTGCTTATTTTTATATATTTTATATAAGAAGAGATTCGAGCTTCAACTTTTAAAAGCTCCAAATCTTATTAAAATTTCAGTTAATTGGAAATTAAACAAGATTTTAGCATTTTCCATGATATTTTTCGAAAATTTGTATTATGTCACAAAAATATTTTCACACATAATAAAAGTTTAAAAAACTAGCTTTTCATAACACAACTTTCATTTCCGTTCAATTCGTTGCCCTCATTTTAATAATTTTTCAAAAATTAAATTGTGTATAAGATTTACAATTTGTAACACTTCTTTTTATTGGTGAAGAACAAAAATACATAAGAACTGTTGCCAGATCAAATTCGAAGAACTTTGGATGAAGACGAATTTTATTTTTTAAATTCATATTTATTCTAACGTTTTTTCTAAATGAAAAAATTTCCTATGTAATTGTCCAAAATGTAATTGTTTCCTATGTAATTGTTTCAAAATTTACTATGTAATTGTCCCAAAGCATCCGTTAAAATCTTTCTTATACTGCAAGATTTATGGACAAAATTTGAAATACCTATCCAATAAATACTAATAACTTATGGAGAAAATTAGCTGTCGGCGGTTTTTAAAAATTGTCTGGTTCAACTGATATTCTCATTTTAATTAAAAAACATTTCAGATGATAAAAGAATTTTGGGTATTGTAATTTTCTATACAAAAGTAGTTTTTTCACCTCAAAAATATTAGACACGAAAGTATTTTAATCCCGAGCAACGCCGGGCGTAACAGCTAGTAAATAATAAATTTTGTAAAGTAAATAAATCATCAATAATACTTTCTAATTTAAATTCTTTCATTATTACTACACAAAATGGCCTGCTTTGAAATGCATAAAAAATACGGCTCGACGACTATACCAAAGCAATTTTTACTAGTAGCCCTTAATTAAGCCCCCTTAATTTGTCTCTGATGCGGAATAACAAAATTGTGTATGATCAAAAGTGTGGAAATACATTCAAAGACAGTTTCTCAAACCTAGTAGCTGGAAAATTTTAATTACAGACCATGTTTGGCTTATGCATCATTACCCATTTAGTTATTATTTTTCAATTTAGGGAATCTTCAATTACGCGTAGAGATATCTTTGATATATTAATTAACCGGAAAGTAGTAAAACACATTTTCTGTGCAGGCTCCGGCTTTGAATACAAGTTGCTCTTGGAGCCAATATTCTCGTCTTCGCGGTTATGGATCAATTTAATTAAAGTAATAGCAGTTACCGTTTTCGTTAATTTCAGAATTTCTGCCCTTATCTTCAGATAAATAAAGGGTTAAATATTTAGTTTAACCTTCAAAGGAAGCGTGATGAATGTATTGTGGAGTGAAAGCTCATACGTTTACCGATGCCTTGAATAAAAGAATTTATCAGAAATATTTGTTTCCAGTAGTTTATGATATATTATTTTCGAGTCCTTTGATGTCTAAAAATTTGCAGTTGCAGTTTCTGTATATATTTTAAATATTAACTGGCTCTGAGAATTTCTTTAATCTTCTATTAACATGATTCATCCTAAATGGGGCATTTATTGTTATTCCAATCTATATAAGAATGTAAATATCACCTGAGAAACATAAGCGTGCCTAATTATTTTTTTTTTTAAATAATTGCTATTTTGAGTTAAATACAGACGCAAATATAAAAATTTCTGTAATTCAATCCACGAACCAGACATATCAATTTGTTCAAAAGGATTGTTAAGAATCGGAAGTAAATTAATAAAAATTATTCTTTATAATTTATTATGATATTTTATTTATGATGATTTTATAATAATTCAACATTTTAACTTTAAGAAGCATAATTAAAAATTTTCATGCTTTACTTTTAATAAGGATGCTGATTAGAATAACTTACAGTGTTCATGCAAACACACTAATTTGGTTGTGTGATTGTGTAGAAGAAGGAATTTCAGTTTAACCTTCTGAGGACGACTGTCACGCGGGTGTGCCAGCTGCTTGGCACATTAACCCCGACTGTCACAAATACGTGCCGGCTCTTGCGGCTTCTAGCTGCCGACTGTCACGTTGGCGTGACACTAGGTTTAGGGTAATTAGGCTTAACTAAGAAAAGTGCGCCGTCTTGAGCAGCCACACTCGTTGAGAACGTCGGCCAGATCGCACCGCATGTTTTTCGTGCGGCCTTCTTCAAAGGGTTAATTGTCAAAAATGGGGGAATTCAAATCGCCGTTTCCATGCTTCCGTTGAAAGTCAAGCTGTCAGATACTGTCTTCAAATTTCCACATCTTTCTCTGAAAAAAAGTATAAATGTGGTTCATAGGTTGATGGCTTAGTGTACTTTTTTCACGACTCAAAATTATGAAATGTGTTTGTGTCTCGACAAGTATGGAAACAAGTGTGAAAATGCAAAAGAATTTGCGGCCTGTTCAAGGGCTGACAAGGTGACAGCTAAAAGAATGCCCTGTCAAATGTGGGTGTATAAACTCTATATGTATAAAAAACTCTAAGGTAATGGGCAAAAAAAGATGTTAATTCTCGTTTGTTGATGGCAACGACCCATAGGTTTTATACAAACAAAACTGGTAGCTCTGGCTCATGTTAGATACATAACTTCATAAGCATAGCCTGCTACTTGTCTATTCTGTAGTTAAATAGCTTTTTTCTGAAAAAAGAGTTCAAGACGTAGAGTTCACACATTTCTAAAATATAATAAAAACTTTTGGATGAAATTATTCTATAGAGATCAGTTAGAAATGAAGCAGATGGACTTGGTGAGGCAGAAAAATATTCAGATCAACGTCAAATAGTTTAGTCAGCGAACAGAAAGTCGTAAGACCACAAACTGAGATGACCATCATGAAACTACTATTGTGAAAAATGTATTTTCAGTAATTTTCCGTTCTCTATTCTCTGCAATATAAATGCCCGTCGATAAAAAGAAATGATTCTGTTTCTACCTCTAACAATGTAAGTCTGATATATTACCGGCAACACTTGCTCATAACCGAGGTGGCGAGTTCGATGCTTGAATGACAAAATTTAACCACCGTAATTGTGCTTGGAGTTCGATTTATTTTAATCTTTAAGAATTGAAAACTTAAAAAATCTTGTAAAACATCGTTCTTCTGAGATTATTCATTAATAAGTTATTTTCATTTGGTACATGCATTGACTAACAGGAAAATGCATTTTCATCGCTTTACATCCGTTGATTTGGTACAGGGACATCAACTACGGAGCTGGAATGCGCTGATTTGTCGAAAATGCATGCTGTGTGCATATAACAGTGCCTTAGATGCTCTGCTCAAGATCAGCTATAAACTTTTAAACAAACTAGTAGCAAAACTTATGGAAGAGCTAAAATAAGCACGCAGAGACGCAAAACTACCCACGATGCACTAATTTTCACGAAATTGCAAAATAATAGAATATTAAAATAATAGAATAAAGTATGAAAAAACATAAAATACATTAATATTAAAAGAAATAAAATAAAGCAATATGATGCTGAATAACAGTATAAGTCATTACGAGAAATAAAAAAAATAAATGAATAAATCGGTAAAGCCCTTGGATATGATGGCATTGATAATATCATTGTAAAAAGTAACTTTTAACTCCTATCCCTCTCTTTTGTTGCACTTTTTCAATAAGTGTTTAGAACTTAAATATTCTGGATCATCTGAAAATTAGACTTGTTATTCTGTTTCATAAGATGGGCAAAGATGAACATACACTAAGTCTTTACAGAGACCAACATGTTTGGTTCTGCACTTGGCAAATTGCTAGAGAAACTGCTTCTTCAAAGATTTAACTTCCAATTAAAGACAAACAAACTCCAAACATCCATTGCAGTACGGATTTAGAGAAGGAAAGTCAGGCTTGACGATGCACCCCTGCATGTCATTCTCCTAAAACAAGCTCTGAAGGCAGGAAAAACTGCTGTAAGCTGATATCTTTAGACATCTCCTGTGCATTTGACAGTCTGCATTACATTTTTCATCAGATAGGATTTGCTTCCTCTCTCTCTTCTCCCAACATTAACGAAAACGCTTATTGACAATTAAAAATCAGAAAGTGGCGACGCAAACCAGCTATAATGGTCCTGGGAACATATCTGGATGTTCACCAGGTTCATGTAGAAGTGGCCAGCATTTTGAATATCGTGGCGGTGACGAAATCCCACGGTACAGTGGTCTCAAGAGTTCTATCATCTACAAGCATTTGCGGATTCGCTTGCGTCTTTATCGCTGGCGACAACACCAGAGAAGGTCCAGGAAAGCTACAGTAATAGCACGGACAAGTTTTAAAGACTGGGCAGACAAAATATAAACTGCACGCTCCAATGCAAAAAATCGCTATGTCCTTTTCAGCAAGCTTCTGTCGAGACCAAATTGATTAAATGAGGCACCAACCAATTAGCCGCAAAACCATTTCGGCATCTAGGCGTTACAATAGATCATAAAATAAGCTTGGTTACCAGTAATAGAGCAGGGCAAAAGAGCCACAAACCAATAGCAACATCTCTTCAGAATGTAGGAAAAATTTGGGGCATCAACAAGAACATCAGAAGGGCTTGGCTGTATAAAAACAGTCATGAATATCATCATGCCATATTATGGTCAGCACAATATGACACTTGACTCCAAAAAAGCTTTCGGATCATGCACCATTTCTCCTTATATTACTGGTGCATACAGGACGACCACAACCTCTGCTCTCCAAAAGGTCACCGATCTTCAACCTTCCACCTACAACCAACAAGAAGCAAATTTATGCCCGAGTTTCGAGCAAGACCTTTCATCCAACCTTTTTTCACCTGAGACCAGCCTCCCCAATGATTACGAAATCAAAAGCAGTGGAATTCATATTCAGCCGTGCATAATTTTCTTCTCCACAATCAAATTTCCATTTGCAGAAAATCACAGAGACTCAGGAGCCAAGGCTATATATACTGATGGATCTAAATGGACGAAGGCACTGGTATGCATAAGGACCTTCAGAAAACTATGGAATAATAGCCTCACATGGAAAGGCAAACTTGATCACAGCAGTTCACTGGTCTTCCAAGCTGAAATCCTTGCCTGCAATTAAAATGGCAATTGAAGCAGCTTTTTTCCTTCATAGACCAATCAAAATTTGACAGACAGTTTGTCAAGTTTGATAGTCATACTTAACCCTAAACCCACTCATATATGGTCCGAGAGATTCACACCCCTTTTGCTCTCCCATAAAAAACATTCACCTGAGATGGCCTGCTCACGTCGGTTATTTGGGTAATGAATCTGCAGATCAATTTTAGCCAAAGTAGCTACTCACAAAGACGATTCTTTCTTTTCTCCCTAAGCCACTTTCCTACCTGAAATCTTGTGGATGGCAATACCAGCTGCTTTAACCTCCTGGGCGTTTGAGTCGTATTTTTCCATTTGTCATATCGAGTCTACAAGCATGTTAAGCACCATGTTTATGTGTATAATTTCTGGAAACTACGATGGATAGAATATTCTAAGATTTCCAGAGACTTAATTAAATGCAATAAAGGTCCAATTATTCACTCTTAAAAGCAAATTTTAAGAGTTTACAGCTATTAGATCAAACATCTAACAAATTAGAGGGTTAAGCATCCGGCAAGACAACTGGATAACGGAGAAACTGGCCGCAGTATACACGATATAGTGTCAGGGTCGATCTCAAACAAACCAGTAGGATGGAAGGCCAGCGAAGAGCTAATGTTCGTTGGCAGGACACGGTCCTTTCCCTTCATACCTTCAACTTTCGAACACATGACAACCCAAGCAATGAGGAGAAATAGGAGATCCAATGCACTATGCCACAAAATGTCGGTTTACCCTCTCCCTGGCATTTCCCAAACTCCTGCAGTGTCACTCTAAATCACAGTGGTTGAAAACATTTCACGAATAACTTATCAAGAACCCGACTGACTCCTAATGCGCTTCATATGTGATGAGAACAATCATTATAGAAGATAATCATTGGAGCACGCATCTACCCAGACTGACACATTTCGGCTACTTGCGAGTTATCTTCCCCCAAGTATTTTGTATTTTTTTCTATGTTATTCTGCCAGTAAAGCAAGTTTCTTTTCATTATTATTTTGTTTTGCTCCCCATTTGTTCTTGTCCTGTCTAAAAAAAATAAAATAAAATTCACCTCCATCCAAAAAATCATCCTGAAAGAAAAACCAAATGGCTCTAATCACGGGATGCAGGGTAATGTAATGCAATGTGAAAGTTCTGTAATAATGCGTAAGTTTAATTTACATTCCTCGATACATCATCTGCATATTTAAAACAAACGTATAGTAAAAATGGTGAAATTTATTTTATAAAATTTTAAATTACCATAAGTTGCAAGTTAAAAGGTGCCTTTTTATTGATATAACAATAAATTTTATTGGTGTATTTTACGAATTTGAGGCCATTATTAATACAACAACCATTACTGAAAATGGTTTTAACTATCTAAGGTTATCGTTACCATGTATAGGTTATAAATCTTAATCGTGAATAACTTAGTGGATAATGGTTTTTTTTATTGAATAATCATAATATATGACAAATGACATGCCTCTACATAAAAGAGAGATGCAAGTGTCTCTACTGGTGGCGAACAGACTCACAGTGTGGTGTGACTCCGTGACAACTCAGCCTGAGCTGAGATAAGAGGCAGTGAATGAAGTACCTGAAACACCGGGAACTCAAACTATGTTAGTAATGATACTTGATGATCAAAAATGCTTAACCTTTTTGGTCCTTTATGTTTATTTTATGAATGCCTAATATTAATGTAATTATTTCAAAAAGAGAGCTGGTGTCATAAATATTGCTAATAAAGATAATTTTGTGGTCTGTTTGAACGAAACAGAAGATATGTTACCAATGAAGTAACTCTGTAATGCCAGAGACGCGACAAACGTGACTTACACATAACATTCAATCTCCACATTTTCTTATGCGGTAACGTTCTTTCTGTTTTCTCCAAGAAGGACAATGTGTTGCAAAATGAAATCGGCCTGCTGTACTTAATGTGTGTTTTGTGATCAAGGAATTGACCTTATCTGAATATGTAAAAGTGACTCGATATCGTCAGTTAGTCCACAGAAAGTTAAAATTTACGTATACATAAAAGAAAGGAAGGTGCGTATTAATTTTTGCTAATACTTATATAATATGTAGAATTAGGAGAAAAAGTTTTAAAACTCTAACTTAGGATCAAGGAATTGACTCATTCAGAACATGAAAAGTGATCAGATATCACAATTATTCCGGAGAAAGTTAAAATTTACGTATACATAAAAGAAAGGAAAGTATTAATTTTGTTAATAATCCCATAATATGCAGGATTAGAAAATTAAAACTTTAGCTTCATTAATATAATTTCATACCATGAAACAGTAGCACGCACAATATTATTTAAATATTAAATTGCATTGAATGTCGGTTGAAATAAAAAGTTTTATGTTGAAATAAAAAGAATCTGAAGTAAAAAAAGTATTCAGTCGAAAAGAAAAAAATAGAAGCATATCAGTTCTCTAATTGTTTTGAAATTAGTTCAATAACCTAGTTTTTCTCTTTCAATAAGAAAGAAAATGTCAACAATTCTTATTCCTCCTTCAACGCTTTGGAATTAAACGACACTTTAAAACATCGGAATTCTTCAGATAAAACCTAAATGACTTTTACTTGGAATTTGTAAGAGATATATTAAATTTTTCATCAGAATAATTTTTTCAAAATAAATTATTTATAGACGTAAAAGAAAAATATTGAATAAGAAGAACAGCAAAAATTCTAGACAGGTAAAAGGAAAAAGGTGTTAAAACCCCTTTCATAAAGTTAGATAAATTTTTCTACCCTCGAAAAGAAAACGCATTATTCCAGCATGAAAAAACTAGTTTTACAACGAATGTTCTAAAATAGTTTAAAATAGTTTTTGTGTGGAACTTGAACTAGAAATATTTGTTTGGAATTATTCAACAGATGGATAGATGGATTTGTTGACTACCCGCAGAAGTTCTGAAGATTTCGTACCGTATACAGTCCTTTAAATGTAAACACACACTTTTGTCACTATTCAGAATTGCATTGGAGTTTAGGAAAAGATTTCAAATATAAAAAAGCTTAGCAAATAAAGCATCCACAGTACCCGTATTTATTTTCGCACGAAGTTCTCTTCAATGCAAACAATTCTGTCAACGGCCCTTAAAGAGAGTAATCCTTCTGGAATCAATATAGGAAAGTTTGAAAAGATTGATTTATCAGTGGTTGAATATCTTTTTTTTTCATCTTTGTTTTGTGTCGAGTCAAAATGTTTCGTCAACAAATGAAAAGTGGGGATTTCTATAGGGACATAAAATTAAGGCTTGCAAGAATGCAATGTTGCTGTTTCTTTGATAGAATACAAGCTGATAGATTACAGTATGGAAGAAAGCGAACCTTCATGCTTGCTTTATTCGCTTTTATACATCCAAGACATACCAAATTTGCATTACTATTTCTTTTTTATTCTGATTAGCTTTTGATTTGTGACATGAAATACTTCATGTTGATTATTGTTGAAGCAAAAGAGGTAAGGAAATTTTGAATGCGTTCGGAGATTAAAAATCTTTTATTCCAAATCTTACACCTGTAAATTTGAAGAAAGAGATCCAGCACGTGCAGCGAATTTGTAAAAAGTGAAATGGGGAAACACAAATATAGACCACCATTTAATTTTGGAATTCTGCTGTGTGATATTGCAGAGGCGGGGGGAGGGAGCATTTGACGCTTGCAAAAAATTTAAAAAAAGCACAATGCCAGAGTTGATATACGATTACATCTTTCATGTCACTTTAATGATTTCCAGGGACCGGACTGGTCCTGAATAATTTTTTACCTTTGATATGAAGCAATTCAATAAAATTGAATAGAAAAACTTAACATTAAAACTGTGGTCTGACATTACATGAATTTATTAGGGTCAGGGGCCTAGGTGATGAGAGCTCTATGCCTACAGCTCTCAAGAAATTGTACTCACATTGAAAAGATAACATCCATGTTTGAACCCAATCAGTGTATGATAAACAAGAGGATGGCATTAAAATTATTTGGTATTACACATTTGTTACTTTACTATATTATTTGTACATATACATTTACATTTTACTATATACAGACATTTGTACATATACATTATATAATTCCTCTACACATATACATTTTAAAAGCAGTAATATTGATCTCAGTTTTTTGTTTAAAAATAAGATTAGGCCTTTATTTAACTAAAATGAAACTTTAAGTATAGTTAAACATGAATAATAAAAGTTACATGAATAATAAAAAATTCCACTTGTTTTGAATTAGAAGTAATTATGTTCAATCATGCCTATAATAGGCATGATTAATACTAAAAATTAAATAAAACAGAATTAAACATTAAATAAATATTGATTAATTATTTTAATTAAACATTAAATAAATAATATTAATTATTTTAATAAACATTAAATAAAACAGAAGTAAACTTAGAAGAACATCCATTTTAAGGAAGCTATGAACTGTAAAAAAGGAGAATTGTTTTTTAATTTGATTTTCCTACAAACTGCAAAAATATTTGTAATTTCCTTAAAAACATAATCGGACGGTGCAGTAGATGCTGTAATCCACTTGACATAAAAAAACACAGATCTTACGAAACTAGTTTTTGAAGGTTTAATATTAGCACCTTCAAGATTTCCCGGAAAAAAAACCATGCTCCAAGAAATAATTTTAGCGGCAATAGTTGAAACAGTTCAAGGCCATGGATAAAAAATATAATACGGCCAGACTAATCAGTGAGTTATTTTGTTTTTTAAATAAAAGTTGAAGGGAAAAGTTATGTTCTAAGAGGTAAAGAAAAAATGGCCGAAAGCTAAACCGGAATAATTTGAGATTTGTAATCAGTAATACTCAGCACATAAGTAATTGAATTCTACTGCTGAATTTAATACAGATTTTAGAAACGGCTTTGAACTGCTTGTACAATGCCTTACCTTGGTTTTTCAAAGTATACGAAGAATTGATGACTGTTTCGTATACTGGAAAATCCAAAATGTAGATATTGGATTTTATTATATAATTTTCTTTTCAACAATTTTGAAAGGAAAGTTATGTTATATTTCTTACACATTCATATAAGGATATAAATCAAATAAATGGCAATGATAATTAGGACAGACAAAAACCATTGTTCGACAATATGTAAAGGGGCTATTCGTTGCTATTTTTCAATGACCACCATTCTACCACACCATTTCAATAGATTGACTTTAAGTTCGTGAAATATATCTTTACTTGAAAATGTCCGTTTTCATGAAGTTTATTGAAAATTTCTGCATAGCTAAGTACTTTACAACGTCCAGATGAGTTTGTACCATAATGAATGGAGATGGACACTAATTTCATGATTATTCTTAAAATAAAACGAACTAATGAGCACAATTGATTTACAACAAACTCGCATGAGACGATGTGTCTTTAAATTATTTTTATATTTTATTATTGTATAAGCATTTTCAGCTTCTTTATTCATAAGGAGTATATTATATATTTAACTTTTCTGGATTAGTTTCGATGTACAGGTCTCTAGTATAATCAAAGTTCCGATTTCAAAATATTGTAAATTAAGAACCGCTGGTCAGAATGCTCTGGAAATTTCACTGAAAGCATTTGAAGCAATGGGAATTTCTGTTTGATGGCGAAAAATTATCGAAAACTGTGAATAGCACATTGAACATTTTCTTGGGAACGCCGTAGGCGTTGTTTGAGGTCTTATCTTCGTGGATGTTACCAAGAAGATTTGTCGCTGTTCACAAGTACGAATTCTTCTTACAATAAAATCGCCATTTTAGAAACTGTTGTTTCTCGGCTAACAACATTCTCGTGCTTGTGAGTTCATATGAGACATACCCCACGAAAGCGATTTTCCTTTCTTAGCTTTCTTCATAATGACCACAGCACTAGATATCGGTAAAGTTTCAAATTTTTTTTCCTTCTCCAAATAAAATCCCATTGCTTCAGATGTTGGTATCAAATCAGGTTCTTAATTTTACAGCATTTTGAAATCGGAAATCTTAATTATGAAGACGCTGCATGTTTATCTCTCGTACTTATTTAAATTATTTCAGAAATTATAGCAACAATATTCCATAAAAAATGTATTGCCCGCTGCTTTGAAAAATAGAACAAACACTTACCTTCATTTGTACCTAATCCTCCTGGCTGAAACCTCATAACCGCCCAAGGTTTCCAAGATTTTTTACACTGATCGCTAATGTGAAGTTCCTCAAGGCTATAAAACAACGAAACAAAGTCTCAAAACATCGCTATAATCACAAGTAATAACTTCGTAAAGTCAGAAAACAAAGACTATGATTAAAAAATTGCAATACACATCTGTGGAAGGCACGAAGAATGGAATTAAGAAAATGATTTCAATACTAGTCTAGTTTGAGCATCTTAAATGTAAAATGAAGTTAAATTATGATGGTGATAAATCAAATATATAATACAGTAGTTTGACATCTGTAGGCGTCTGAAATGTAGGAAAAAAAGAAGAATAGTGGATGTCTAACGTATAATTTAGATTTGTAGAAAGATTCAACATTTGAATGAGAATAGTTGTAACTCTAATTGGTGAAGTCATAGATGATGAAGTTCTTTCAGTAAATAACATACCCGATTGTTATCTACTACATAATTTTTTTTAACCCCAAGCATGTTTCTTATAGAGTCCAATATTGCAAATGTGTTATATTTATGCTGTTGGTTTCACATGCGGTCAACAGCTCTTTCTTGTATTTAAGAAGTCTAAAAAGCAAAATTGACCTGAAAAGTCTTTTAGGGTTTTAAAGGTTTTAAATATGAATTCTCAATGTTAATGTGATTTCTATGTTACTTTTTATTTTGTCCCGAGTAATAAACTAAGCACGACTTTGCTCTGATTAAATCTCCTAAAATGGTTGCCTATATGTTTATCGCGCATTTATTTTTTTTAAATAAATATGATGAGTAAAATGTCTCCTGTAAGATGCAAGACAACTTATAAAAAAACGCAACATACTTCTATAGAATCAACAATTTGATTGAAAAATTTCTAATGTTGTTTTAATTAAACATCTTCACATGTTATACCTTAATATGTAAATAAAGATAATTTAATTTATAAGGTTTATTTGAGGGTAACAAATCTCCTTGGTTCCAAATTTCTATTAGACTCCTCGTTAGAGACGATGAATATGATGGAAGCCATTGAGTCTGTATAATGCACACTTAAAATAATATGATTCATATTCGGGGAGTTCTCATTATTAATAGATATAAGATGGTAATAGGGAATGTTACTTGGCATTATAACACAAAAAATAATTGCAATTCATTTTGGTTTCCGCTTCCAGAACATCTGTAGTACCACATTATCATATTCCTGCTTTCAAATTTAATGATACCATATATATCTTTAAATCTTTCCAGGCTCTGTTCCAGTTTGTTCCTGACATTTATTTTTCTGCTCAAACGAGTATGGCTCATTTTCAACTCAACGCTATAAGAATCCTGTTTACTAATACAAGGTATTTATTTGTATACCTTAAAGGGTCATTCTCATGAGAAGATGCTTTTTCCCTGTGGTGATAAATATGAGAGTACAACAAAATGCCTAATATTTTATTCATATGTATATTTTGCCTAAGAAAGCTATTAAATACCTTGGCTGTTTAATTATAAGAAATAAACTGTCTTAGCAACCTGCCCAATAATTAGTAAATTATGCTTTCTGCTTTAAAATGTAAAAGTTCCGTTGACTATCATGTCTCATCCGTGGAAAAGGTCAAAAACTTAAAAAAAAAGTGAAAATAAAATAGAAAACTTTGAATCTAATTATATGGGGTATTGAAGAAACTAAATGGAAATATCCATGTAATTTCTTTAAGACTTTTACATATTTTGTAAATAAAAATGTTTTAGCTATTTGCATCTTTTTCGTGAGAATGACCCATACAGCAACCATCTAATTCTTCGTTTTATTACTTTTGAAAACTAAGTCCCTTTTCACACATATACGCTATATCAAGCTCCATTCGATCTGAAAACTTAACATTTTGAACATTTTTCAAATAAAATTATGGTTTAATTAGTCAGCATTGAATTTACGTAACTCTAATTATTAAAAATGAGCTGATAACTCCAGCACTTACAGTTTCATTACATCATTTTATAATAGGCTTTATAATGGGTCAGTGTGGAATTTACAATCACTGAAAACGTGATATTTTTTTTTTGTGACAGTATTTATGATTTATTGCACGGAAAATCCACTTCATCGCTCATGGACTAACAACACTTATACTGTTTTAAACATTGAATTTATTGAAATTAAAATTTATCATCTGCTGAAATGTTTATTTGAATCGATTTTAGTACAACTTTTGAGATGGAGAAATCATTATGTATTGATTATTTTTCTGAAGATTTAAGGTGTTTTTTCTCCACCCATCCAACGTTTCTGAGTTCTTAAACTAATATATTAGGGATGAGAAAGGATGGATAATTTACTATATATGTGCTTAGTAACATTTACTCATTTAAGAGTTATTAACATTTTCCACATGTGATATAACAACGCCTTTGGAATAAACAAATAAAAATTCATAAAAGTATATGATCATACTTGAAATTAAAATGCCAAACAAATTGTTGATCTAAATTTATGCCTGTTAAAAGAAGAAATACTTTTGAAATTGGATTTTAGTAAATTGAACAATTTCATTGAATAAGATATACTTTCTTTTCAAGATTGAATTTACCTCTTTCTTTTCAGTTGTAAATACATTTTAAAATAAACAAAAGTAAGTAGAGAGTGAGTCTCATGCAAGCCGCTGATTCATTCTGGACGCTGTGTTAACTGTATCACCGAAGAGACAGTACGTGGCATAGTCCAACAACACCTGCCACAACTAACGGAAAGACCAGTATTAATTGATAAACTTATTAATTTTATTTGAAATATATTTTCAGTGTTGTAATTGATTATGAAAAAGATACATGAATAGATGAAAAGGCCTGGGAACATTAATTGCCGAAGGAAAAATAAGAAAAGCAATAAATCTAATCGCATAAATAAGGCTTAAAACAAGGATCACAATGCTAGGGTAAATATTTGATAACCATCGAGTTTGAACTACTCTTATTTCAAAAGCATTACTACCTCAAATATAAATCTAATATAAATAAAAGTAATAGGTAAAAGGTTTGTATGTATGTTCAATATATCCTCCTAAACCATGGCATTTGATTTCAACCAAACTTTCTTTGCTCATTTATTAATTAAGACAAGGGGAAGATTACTGTCGACTTTTTCAAAGTCAAAAGTTAATTAAAAGTCAGTTAATTAAAATTTAACCGAAACCGTTTTTACGCTGTAAGTCTGGTAAATTATCCCCAAAAAATTATTTTTATACCATCTTTAAAGTTGAAAATTGTACCTTTCAATTATATTTCAATTTTATATATGTGACATTTTTCCTTCCACTTTATTAATTTTCAAAATCTTAATAAAAAAGGTGTCACGACGATTTTGATATACAGCAATTTAATACAGTCAGTTGCTAGGCAACGTTGTAATTACTTTACTCATTATTTTTCTGTTTATTTTCTTCAAATATTGGTTTGAAAAATGTTTTCATTGGTTCTTAAAGAATTGTAAAGTTTATTTAATTAGATTAAAAAATATCACCTGCTATCTTGGCCACGTTTCAAGAAATAAATAAGTAATATTTTAATTCTGAAAAATATATAACTTTGAGTTTTTCGAGATCTGAGTTGTGCTTTTAGCGATGCCTAAAAGAAAACAAATAATTCCAGTTCAAATTCCAACAAAGGCAAAGATATAAAGCTTTTGTAAGTAGATGAAATGGATGTTTCACTGCAGCACGCTTCCAGGAAATTATCGTTTAGAGGCAGGCATTAGATTAATGTGTCGTTGCAGCCTTAACCTCTGTGTAGTTGGGAGGCTGTGGGTTTGAATGTTTATTGTACATATTTTAAGCACATGAGGTCTAAAGTAAGATAAAGGTCACTGTCAACTATTCAAAGTCCAAAAAAGTTAATTAAATATTAAGCAAGATTTTAAGTGTTTTACCTTGAATATATCTTTCCGAAAATGTTATATAACAAAAACTGATTTACACTGTTTAAAAGGAAATTAGCTTTTCAGTGACACTAATTTAATTTCCGCAATAATTTTTTCCCTCTTATTTTAATAAATTTTTCAAAGTACTCTTATACACAATTTGAGCATTATTTTTTTAATGTTGGTAGAACAAAAATGCACATAATGAAGAACTGTTGAAAAATATTCTGGAAAACACTAAGAGAAAAGTTTGGTGCCATAATTCTACAATTTATACTAGGAAACCTCATTAAAACCTTCTTATACTTAGTATTTTGTGAAAAAATTTGAAATTCTGAGACATAAATATTACGGAGATAATTAGTTTTCGGCACTTCTTTTAAAATTTGTCGTTTCAATTGATGTTCTCATTGCTAATAACATCGTTAATCGTTTAAAACGTTTCACACGATAAAAGGATATTTTGTATTTATAATATTTTATGCAAAAGTATTTTAATTTGATCAACGCCGGGTATATTTTAACTATACACATTATTTATAATTTAAAAAATTAGACATGAAAAAATATAAATACCAAAAAATATTTAGATATGAAAATAATTTAATCCTGAGCAAGACCGTGTATATCAGCTAGTACCTATAAAAAACGGGGAGATTACAATTTTTCCTCCGAATAACTACAAAAATTCTATAACTTCTTTTCGTTGCACAGTACATATTCTATGACAGTTTAATTTCTAGGCAGAGACTAAATTTTGGCTATCGCTAGATTCACTTCCACTGCCTATCCCTATCCTTGTGGATTACAGATTTGTATATGTTTCTTGTCGCATATTAACTTATACGGCCTTCCTCCAAGGTATCAAGTAATATTTTTAGGCAATAGTTAAGTTTTTAAAGATAGGCGCGAATAGTTAAACTATTATTATTATTTTGTATTATCCATTAATTGCATTATTATTTTTGCTGTCGTTTTACTGGTTATGTTATGTAACAGCATCACGCTATAATTAGTGGGAGTAATTAAGAAAATACAACGAAGAGTGTTAGTTCATGAACCATTATAATTAGGCTTGAAAATATAAACATACTTTCAGTGCAATTTAATTTAATATTTTAAGCACTTAACTCAAAGCATTCAATACTTTTTATTTAGATAAAGAATTCTTGTACTGGTCTGATTTTTTTCCTCGTTAATTAAAACTACGTGAAGTGAATGGCTTTGATGCACGCTTTTATGATCCTTCAAAAGTTCTTTTCTGCGATATTTGCTGAAAAACCCATTATCGTTCGGGACATGGCAACCGACACGTTCTCGCCAATACTTATTAGTCCTAGATACCTGACAGATTTAATCGCATCCCAAAAGGGTTTTAATTAGATGCGTTCCGCACTAACCTGTCTCACGTCCTGAAGAGTAAAAATGGCGATGAGCATTCCGGTGGAGTCATTTAGCACCAGTTACTGATACTTGTCCTCTAATCACCGTGTATTTAATTGGTTAGAGGAAAACAGATTTGTCAAATGGATACTAACAGAAAGCAGACACGTTTGTGAACGAAGACAGATCAGTTTCTTCTTTTTCTGAAAGCAATGAATGCAAAATGGTTTGTAGTCTGAAAGCAGAAATTATTGCAATAGTCAGTGTAGTGTGCTATGTGGAAAAGGAATGATAATAATCCCACAAAGTGAAATAAATACACAGCCCAATGAATGTATGACAGCAGAGAAGGAAGAAGTGAAGAAAACAAAGATAATTATATTTAGTTTCCTTGAGTTCGCACTGAAAATATTTTTCTTGAGAATAGATACTGGCACCGTTTCTTTATCGGCAACAAAAAAATCTTAAATTCATGTTCTTTATTTCACAGAGGCACAAATTAATCCAGCTTATAGCTTAGTATAATTTTATTCATTTTTTTAGTAATATCTTGTTTTAAAGCAACATGTGGGCTAGTTTGGAGTGTAATCGCTAATTCTGAACACTGGTCAGATGATCTAAGAATGATAGTAGAGGTAATGCTTGAGAGTCGGAGGTAATGCTTGGAGTCGGAGGTAATACAAGTTTTGGAAGTAGAAGGAAAATGTTTACAGAGAAACACTGAAGTAGAGATAATGCTTGGAGTAGGAGGTAATGCTGAAATAGGAGGTAATGTTGAGGTATTTGAGTTGGCCGACTCAAAGTCGGCACCTCCTACTTCAGGTGTTGCCGGCCATTTACTTCACAGGTAAACTGATATTTTGAAAACGAGAAGGGAAGATTCATAAAAACTTATGGAACCACAGCCAAATGGCTTGTGGTGTTTGGAATTCTGTCTGACTGAAATCGGAACGAAAAATCAGAGGACCCTGAAAGAGGCTGAAGAAAAGAACAATGCCTTGCGTAGATTTAAGCCTCTTCGAGGGTAGCATAAATTAAAAAAAAAGCTTCTGACTGAGAAATCGAAGAGCGATTGACAAGCAGCTGTAGGGAGGGAAGCAAGATAGCTCCTCTACCTTGTTCAGAATTAGCGTCCTTAAATACAAGGAATGGCGCCTGCATTTTCCGATTAAAATAGGTGAAAAAAAACGGTCTTAGGACAAAATGGCATGTATTATACTTCATGAATGATCGGCTTTAGAGCCTCATTGGCAGGAAAGACGTTTAACCGTCGATCATTTAGTGTACCCAGCCTCCCACACACACTGTGAATCTTGGTAGAATCGCCCAGGAACCCACTGAATGGTCCAAAAGTTGAAACTCTACCATTAGACTACCGCGCCCACAAATTAGGGCTATAATTTCTTTTGATGGATTGTACTATCAGGCTCAAAATATCTGAACTTCTTAAATATTTTCAAAATTAAACAAATTCTTGACATTTCTCCGAAACAAGTAGAAGAGGGTCATGTAATCGATTATTCAGAACAAGTTTTATGCAATTCAAATACGTAGTTGCATGCGAGTAGCTCGTGATTTCGAGCATTCAAAGTTTGCCGCCCTAGAGAAGGCCATTTATTCAGAAATTCATTATTGTTAGAATTTCTAGTCATTTATTATTATTTGCACTTACTATCAAATTCTAAAGATAAGGAAGAACCTCCTAATTTTTGACATAATTAT
>BGPR01021745.1:0-14182 GCA_013235015.1 Araneus ventricosus
TAATTTCAATTCTAAATTGAGAGGACCTTGACCTTAGCTCTTATGCAGGTTTCAAAAGGTCATCAACTGAACAAATGAAGACATTTGGCTTGACAATCGGTTTCAGGACCAGAAGGTCACGGGCTTGAGACTCGATTCCAAAAAGGACTCTTAGTATCCGCGATCATAGTCCCGCCGAAATTACGAAGGCCGCGAAATTTCTCACAGGACCCTTTTTGTATCAGATTCTTTCAATATTTGCTGGCAAAAATTGTTAAGAAGAGTAATGACTTGAAAGATTTCAGTAAAAATTTCAAAACAGCCAATTTTTATTCAATTTATCTTCAGTTACCTTTCATTAATGTCTCCTTTTCTCACTTAATCAAATCCCGGTTATTTCGTATGTGTCCCCTAGCATGATGGGCGTTTAATCTGCACAATCTGGCGTCTTCTTGCTAGTGTGGTTTGAAAGTTTGGAAGGGTGTATTCCACCTCAGGTGTCTTTCCCGTCATCTGATAAAGGTTCAAAATTGTGAGATCAGTATTATAATTCTCTCATAGGTTAAAACGGAGAAATTAATGTAACTTAACTCAAAGAAACTTAAAGTCCAAGGGTTTCTTCACATTTTGTAAACTGAGGTAGCATCTTTTGTTTCTTTTAGCTAAGAATTAATAGAATTTTAGATAACTTCATTTCCCATTGTTTATTATCCCATAAAGACTACTACTTGATGAACTATAGCAGTTTTTTTTACCTTCTTTTACGCAAAAACTATCATATTATCTTAATTTAATACCTAATAAAAACGGTGAAGTTTTAATTACTAAATAGAAAACGAAGATATTTCATGTAAGCGTTTTAAAAAATCGAAGATGTGAAGATACTTTTTGTCATTATCGTTTTCTACATCGAAAGCGTTAATGGAATTTCACTTTCTTTCACATTAGGCTAGAAATTAATTGAATTTTCTCTTTCATCTAAACGAAAGCACATTTTTTCGTTGAAATGAGCACAATTTTTCGAAAACAATGCAGGAAATGGCTTAATTTAAATTGAAGTTTTGTTCACATATATGAATGATATATTTTCTCAAAAGATTTATTAGTAAACTGTTTTCAAAAACAGTTGATAGTTAGTGTGAAGAAAATAAATAACTGTTTCATATCGTATTAGCTACAAGATTAAATACGTTATTTTGGCAACTTCTTTAAAGGTTGCTTTAAAGAATTTCATTCTATCAAAAGGAATATTGTCTATAAACATTATTTGATTCATCTTATAGAAAAAAATAGTAAATAAACTAATAGTGTTACCTAATTTCTGGTTGAAAATGCAGTACATATTTATAAAACACCAGTATTAACTTTTTTGCTATCATTTATGCTTAGTGCAAGCAATGGTTTATATTTGTTATGCTTTGTTCCGAATATGCTACGATGTAATATGCTTTGTATTAAAACAAACGAATTGAAGAAAGAAGATTTTTTACTTGTAACGCCGCCAGCTGCTTTTGCAAATTTTACGATTTTTTAGGCTTTACTTTTAATCGATGGAAATATTATAATATTGTTAGCAACACCTGTCTGTCAGCGAATAAGTCACATTCTGGAGTTGGGCAAATTAAATTGGAACAATTCAAATAACGTGCATGTGCAAAATCGCGTTCTCCAAATCTCCGTTTTGCAAATGTTCACTGCATATAGATTAATTAAAAAAACATGAAATTCATGCTGTTTGAATAGAACTCGATTCTTAAGTGAAATATTTGACAAAGAATACTTGTTATAGTTACGCTTTCTTATCGTCAATATTTGTAATATCATAAAGTTAGTTAGAAATTGTTACTGTGAGTATTAAATACTTCATCAATCAAGAATAAAAGATTTCTGTCTTTTATAAATACTTCATCAATCAAGAATAAAAGATTTCTGTCTTTTAGGTTCTGTAATACTTGCACTTACACTGCAAAGCGAACGAAACTACAAGACGAAATCACACAGTCAAGTTCACTCTCTTGATAAACCAGAAGAAGCGTTCTCCTTTCCTTCTTCTCCTATATTTCCACAAAAAGGAGCATTTTGAGTTTGGCTTCGCAGTATAGTGAATTGAACAGGGTACAATTTAGGAACTAAACCCTGTCACCGACTAAATCTAAAATTTCATACAAATTCAATGTGGAAAAAAAGCAACATAATAAATTTCATTTACCTTGTTTATTGTATTTCTGAGCTATTGTGTTAGATACAAGAGAACAGTACAACAGACAGTCTAACTGTTGACAGAATTAGTCCAAAATTTGGCAGTTCTCTCAAATTTTGGTATTGAATCAAATACTACATTCCATTCATCTGCCTTGATATTTCTTTGAGTCATCGCGTTCCCATACACACGGACGGACAGACAGACAAACTGGCTTCCCTTTGACAGGTTTTGTGCAAAAATTGATAGAAATCTGCAAATTTGCTATTGAGACCACATGAAAATTACATCCTTTTAACCTGCTTTGCTTTTGACTGATCGAATGCAGAAACAGACCGACAGGTTGATATAATTCCAGTTTTTCGGATTCGGAGAGATCCAAAACGCGGTGATTCGTCAACATCTCGAGGTCAAAGTAGTAGATTATTACAACACTTCTCATACTTCATATGCGTGAAAGTAAAAATATATATTCCAAACTATTTTCGTGCTTCGTCTTGGTAATGTTGCGCCATTTTTCGCTATGAATAAAGTAAAATAAAATATCTACTTTTGTATAAATAAATGTATTCAGAGTTTTATTTGAAACTTTTTTATTCACTTTCAGACACTTTTCCGTTGCGTGCGACGCATAAGCACTTCATATTTCACTTTCAGACTTATGCGTTATCTGCATTTCTTTTATGGTAAAGAGACTCGACTTCCCAACATTGTTTCGGAACAATGAGATTGTGAGTGGAAAAGAATGTTCCAGATGTATTTTCCAGAGAGACATTTGACAAAGCTTCGAAAGAAAGTCGCGACAGCAGAAGCCATTAAAGGATCTAAGAAACCTTGAGTAAGAAAGTGAAGTTTGCGCAGATATATACGGCGTGAAAAATGGGCACATAAGGACTGCTTTAAAATAAATAAATATTACAAATGTGTAAAGAGTTATAAAAAAGGAAAACATAATTAATTGTTGAAAAACGTAAAAAACTCCATGAAAAGTTTCCATTCCTTGAAAAAATAATGGCGACTGGTGGTTAACATGAATAAATATTTTCAGATTTCTTACGAGGAATTTTAATGAAAACTCTTGGCTTTATTTTTAAAATATTATATATTTTTTGAACGTAGTAGCAGGAATCAATAATTTTAATTTCAAAAACAAATATTGCTCAGAAAATAAATAAAACTCGTTATCGTATAATATATATGTTTAATTCATCTGAATAAATAGTTTTATTGCTGCATCTACTATGGCTGATCAAGCTCCAAAAACTAACTATAAGGTTCCAATAATTTTATGATTAGTTGATTCTAACCCTCACAGTAAATTATATAAACCCTTAAATTACAAATTTAAAACACTTTTATATGCCCTGGTGTTATATATTTGACCACATCAACGAATCTAATCCATCACCTCTGGGTCTGCATGTCACCTCCATATGAAATTATTCGAATAACGGAAAAACCATTCAATACCAGTCCGACCGACCAGTTTCCGTCGAGGAGATTGAGGCTTTCGCGGCAGAATACATATCCTCCTCTAACGGAGAGACGAACCCCTTATAAGACAAAACAAAAATAAAAATCGCAAAATTGTGAGGCTGTAATAGAAATAATCAAAATAAACTGGAATTTTAATCATATTCAGGATATATTTTGGTTTTTAAGGAATTTCTACAATTCCTTTCTTATGATACACAGGATAGCTTCATTTCCTTATGGTAATTTTTTCAACATCTCACGCTTTTACGATTTTTGTTTTGTCCTCCATTTTTTTATGAAAGGATTATTTTCTACTTTTAAGTACGCTAAAAAATATCATTTTTAAATCGAATTTTGTTAATAAGTTTTTCTTTTCTAATGCCAGTTTTCTTATTATATTTCATTATTCACTATTATAGTTATTATTTATATTGCATTGAATTTTTTTGGAAATTCATTTCTAGATGGCAGATCATATATGGATTCAAAAATAATTAAAATTAATAAAATTCACACTTTAGTTCTAAAATATAAAAATATAATTTCATCATGGGGAGATATAGCTGCAGAGAATTTCATATCTTGCGCTTATCAGGAAATAATTAAAAAGTCGATTACAAAACTCCATTTTACAGACATGTAGTCCCTCTTGTGACGTTAACCGTAACTGATTGTGACTGACAGCAGAGGCAGCGCCCTCTGAATCTGCCAATTGGCAATGAAGGCCAAGCGACCGCGATTTATTTGATTAAAATTCTCATAAAAACTAAAAAATATCTAAGATTCACATCCCTGCTCACCAAATATGTTTGTGCCAAATTTAGCAGTTCTATGTCGAATGATCTTCCCTGTAGAGCGTTGTATTTTCAGCGTAACGAATTTTACACCATACAGTTAATTAAAACAGTAACGAAATTTTAAGAAAATGGTGACTGGTGTCAAAGAAAAAAACTTATTTTCATTTAAATGTGATTGAAAAATTTTAATGCAATGTGTTTTCTTTCAAAATTTCTGGTGCATATATTGGTGTATTTCGTAATCCCAGCACATATGTTAGACATTAATGGCAAAACACTTATCAAAATTATTTTTTAAATGCACGGAAGAAGTTTGATAACTTGTAAAAGAGTTTGTTAAAATGTTAATACAGAATACTACTTGCGGCCGTATTTTTATAATTTCAAATAAACTATTCTGGGTAACCTCATCAAATGAAAATAAACCTTGAATTAAAATTTAGTCTGCATAATCACAGTTCTAAATTACACGAGGTGATTTCGGTGCCAATCAGCTTTCATAATCAAGATTCTAGGTTTACAGAATTTTTGTATAAAAACTTTAATCAAATTTCATCCATTCTTTTGCGTCATATGGTTCATATACGCACACTCATACAACCTTTATATTTTATTTGATAAGCTAAATGAAGATAATAAAACCTTTTTAATATATAAATGTATAAACCAGTACCCTAAAGGTTAAATGAAAGTCAAAGCATAAAGATTCTTTTCAACTGACAACGAAAAGACGAAGCAATTTTTGAAGTAAAAAATAAGTAATTTTATACTTATGTAATTAAAATGTTTCTTGTTTTAGTTTTAAAAAAATCCCGCTTTTTCCCAAGAAATGATTTATTATAAAAATTAAATTAAATTGAAGAAAACGAATTTCTTCTATTTCGCGTTTCATATTTAACGAGGATTTCCTTGACGAATACTTAAATTTACGTGAAAATACCAACAAAAACTGTCTCATAATATCGAGAAAAATTCATTTATTTTTAGTAACTTAAGAATGCGTAGATTTTCCACGACCATTTTCAAAAATAAAACAAGTATGCGTTTAGAATCTAAGTTTCAGCCAGTTCACTCTGTGCGTAAATAATTTCAAATTACTCATTTCGCTGAAAGGTAGAAACTTTAAATATATTATCATGTTAAAAAGTGCGAAAAATTTGTTGGTTAAAAAATCTTAAAAAGACGTCAATACGGTTTTGCTCGAGAAGGCGGAAATTAATCTTGTAACTTTCCCAGTTCTCTGTCTAGCTGAACATTCACGATTACTCCACACTCTAAACCCATACCCTACCCTCCGATACCCTAGGGTTACTGCCAACCAGGACTTCTCACAGTAGTTTTATGGTTTTTGCAAGAGAACCTCACTCCCCCTCCCCATAAAGGTCGCATTTCAGTTTTCAAAACCTATACTTTCATTCATAACACTCAAAAACTCTTCGGATTATCGCATTGACGACGAAATTTGCGCGATGTGTTTTGATTGTGAAAGTCCAGATTTAGAGAAAGTTGCCCTCGTTTACGAAATCATGCCGTTGAACACCATCTTCAGGCAATTTCTAGTTCACATGTCAAAAGTGAATATTTAATGTTCGTTAATTAGCCGGCTTCATAAATGCTAGCTGTTATTAAAAGAAGCGATTACTTATTATTGTGAGGATCAATGTTCTAGTATTAAAATACTTATATATAAAATATTTTGAATAAAGAAAGTGGTACGTAAATATTGCTGTACTGGCAATTTTTATTAGTGGTTGTTCAAAGTTTGGAAATAAGCAAGTTTAATTCAGAACCACCTTAACTTATAGCTGATGTCTAAAATTTTGTTCGAAGTCCTATAACTTACTGGAATTCCTAGGTAAATCGCCGGAATCTTTAAAAAGCTTTTAATATTAAGTTAAAAGGTTTAATATTAAGTTATATAAGTTCTAAGAATCAAAATATTCTTTTGGTCGATTTGCAATTTCGTTGCCAAAATGCGATAGATGGCGCTGTATGACATGGGAGATGGATAATGCTTCATACAGAGCAGAGAAATGAAGCCATTTCGCATATAAGGTACGATTTTGAAGCTAAAATAGCTTATGAAAGGTGTTCTTCTATATTCATCAAGAAAATATGCGTATGTGATGAGTTGTAATGATAGTTCCTCAAAACTATTAATTATTTTGAACAAATAACGAATGATTCAAATTTAGTTTTCAAAAAAAAAAAAAAGATGTTGTCGTAATATAGCTGTTTTAAGTCACATTGTAGACACAGAAGACGCGTGTTATTGTGCTACTAAGTTAATGGTATCGATCTACTCGAAGAGACCATTTATTTAAAACAAGTGGTCAGGCAAAAACAATACCAAACTACTTCAAAGCTTTAAACAGTTTAAAAAAATAAAATTTTCCCCACGTTTGGAGAAGATTCCCTGACCTGAAAATATAAATATTTGAAGGAATCACTCAACTGTAAGGTAGAGAAAAAATTACTTACTTAGATAAGAACGTTAACGGTCTGATGCGTTCCTAAACTAACTTTTCACTAACTTGGCCGAAAAACATAGTCTGTGCTGCTTTACAGAGGCCTCTATGTGAGGGGATGTGAATATCTTGAGCTACTCGGATCTTTAAAATTTATGGGCTGTAGAAATATTACGCTTATCAATCTACCTCATCTTCCTCTACATAAAATGGGAAAAAATACACAAAAATAGAATTTCTATTTTAGTGTTCATAACGAAAGAAAACAATATTCTTTACAATAACGTTAACCTAAGCGAAATAAATGATCAAACAATAAAATTAGTTCGAATTTCATTACTGCAATAAAAAGCATTGCAAAAGTTGTGTTTAAAATTAATTCTAAAAAAATTAATAAATTTAATAGTTAAAATTACTCGGAGACCCATACAATTAATTAAAACTAGTATCCCTCAAAATATTATATATTTTTTTTATTTTAATGAGGTTGAAAAAGATTTTTTGTGCGATAATTTGATTCAACATTATCAATTTCACTATTTTTAACTCCAAAAGTCTATATAAGTGTAAAAATTTCATACCCTTAAAAGGATCATATCCTTTTCTATCTGTCTGGCTGTGTGTGTATGTGACCATAATTACTGAAAAACAGAACAGCTAGATAATTGAAAATTGGTAAGTGTTTTGACGTCCAAATTGAAGATTCGTATCAAATTTCTTTCCAAAATGGTAAATGGAAAGAAGTCTAATATGTATTTTAATACATACAAGATAATCGTCACTACACACCGAAGCTAACCACAAAATGCTGCACACACATTCTCGAGGTTCTTGAATTCAATTTTTGTGCAAAGGCCTCACATTCAATTTCATCCTTCTAGCTTGTTGCGTTTTGGAGCTACATTATCCACACGAGGACAGAAAAATAGATGGACAGTCCGACTTAATTCCAAAAGTGACTTTTTCGGACTCATGGAAGTCTGAAATGCAGAAATTTATCAAAACCTGGAGTTTGAATGCACTGTGGTCATAAATTATTGGACCTATTTCAAAAATTAAAAAAAAAATTAATAATGTTACAAATGCGATTTTTTTAAATAACAGAGCAAATAAAAAGTTTTTTTTTTCAAATAGCTGGTACACCATTATTGGGTTCAAAATTTGCTACAACGAGAGATTTCCATACGCAATGGCCACCGATCGATGGAAGCCGATCCGCATTTTCTGGTTTCCTTTTGTAGTTTTTCTTGCATATTTCAAACAATATTCAATTTTCGAATTGCAATTGATATAATAATTTAAAGAGCATAACATTTCCTACAAAAACATGCTTTTATTTTTCTTCTAGCTCTACTCGTTTCGCAGATAATGGCTCTCAAAAATGGGAGATGTCCAATAATTTACGACCTTCTAGACCGCCGTAACGGTGCGTTACCTATCTGAAAAAATCTTTTTAAAATGCTCCCCCATTTTTCAAAAAAAGTTGTTGTAAGGTTATTAGTTTTTTTATTAATTTTTTAAATGGGTCTGATAATTTATGACCATCCTGTATTTTGACAATTACAAATGTTTCTTTTTGTAAACTTAGACAGGGAAAGTAAAAGAAAAATGTTGACAGTTATTTTGGGAATCAGTACTACAGCCAGACAGCATAAAGCACTGGTGCATAATTTTCAGTTTGAATTACTGTACTTTCAAATAATTCCGAGTAAGGCAGCTTTAATAAAACGACATTTAGTTTAAAAGTGCAAAATCATGGAAGATGATTGCGATGTTTAAAATGAATTTAGACATCCCGAAACTCTTTTTAATTGACGTAAAAAAGTGCCTAATTATTGATCTGATTTCATGTTTTTTTTTTCTCACAGTTCAGATACCCATTTGCATAAACAAAAGAAACTAAATAATCAAAGGAAGAAAGAGAAAGTGTAATGAATAAATTTTTTCCTAATCATGGCATAATAAATTATGTCAATAGGAATTTATTTTCAGACGCCAAATTTTCTTCTTTTTAGATTTGTTATTTATCTGAAGCAAGAGTTGAAACGGACAACAAATGTTGTTTTGGCTTGTTTACATGGAAACAGATATTTTCAACCTGTTGCTATGAATCTTATTTCAATGCAGTTCGCTAAGCAAATACAAAAGATGCTTGAACAGTTTAATTATAATCCAGTCTTTGGCAATGAGAGATATTCATTTATTTTATTTTAATGTTTGCTTATCTCAGCTTTCTATCCAAGAATTAAACTGTCTGCATTCATCTTGTAATACATTCTATTCTTTGCAACATTTAAAATACCTTTTTGAAAATAATGACATTCATTTTTATTTATGTAGAAAAATTTTGATTTGCATGAAATATTATACTGCCTGCATGTGTTACACTCTGAACAAAGAAATATTCAAATCAATGACTACAGTGTTTAAGTTTGATCTTTCTTAGTTTAAATATTTATTTAATACGAAAATTAATTGAGTGTTTATTTAGTGCCAAAGATCAATTTTGCTTAGATCCACACGATATATCATTTTGGAGCTTGTTTTTTGTCCTTCCTATCTGTTTTATCTGTATTAAAAAATTTTTCTAGCTGAAACTGTAGAGGTTTTCTAAATTAATCGTGAGATTGTTGCAGACTGTTTTCTGCTCTTGTATTCACCATCAAAGTAATAAATAAATATTCTAAGAACATTTTATAAAAATTAAAAAAAATGCATTCGGAGATGAAAGTTAAAAAAATAAACATATTTTTATTCTTTGAAAATCTAGTTGAAATAACAAATGCCTTACATTTTGCAAATCGAAGTTAACAATCACAATAACTCATTAAAAATATCTTATCGTAATAAAAATATGTAGAATGAAACAAATAAATTATTCGCCCAGACAAATTTAACATACATAATTTGAATGAATAAATGAAATCATTAACAACTGCATAATTAACTTACATAATACAAATGAACAAATAATTTTTTACAATGGAGTTATTTACTTGCATGAATATTATTAATTAGTAAATAGATGATACAGTCGTCTATATGTAGCAAATGGAATTTTAGTGGGCGAAATTCAAAGCTTCTACTTTTCCTTTCTTCCGATTTCATGTGAATATATGAAATGAAACTCAATTCTATGATCATATTCCATTTTGTTCGAAACTGTATTCCGCCGCGAGATTTCTGAAAGATAATAATTCTGTATATTTGAAAAAATATGATGAAATCCCAAATGATAGAAAATAATCTGACTTGTGGAAAAATTTCGGCTGCTTAGTTAAAAGGTACTTAGATTTAATATTGAAAGTTTTTTCTTAGTTTTAACACTGGGACATTTTTTCAATACTGGAAGTTTCCGAAGCAACTTACATGTACACTTTATATTGTGTTGTAATGTTGCGATAGTTCTGTTCAGAAAAAAATATTTTGACGGCATTTTTTTGTCTGAATGCTTTATTTTTTCTTCTTTAAATCTACGTAAATACTTCATGGAATTCTTGAAATCCAATTGTTATTCACATTTATTTGATAATCTCCAATTACAAAAAACGAGGCCGCGGTGGCCTAGTGGCAAGGTCTCGACCCCAGGACCGGAGGGACGCAGGCTCGAAACCCGATTCCACCGAAGATCAGGCGTGCATGGGGCCCCCTGCACGCTAGATCATACCTAGTGGCCAAACGCCCTCCCGCTGGCGCGGCACGGAAGCTGGAAGAGGGGGCGCCATCCCAGATGTCGTCCTCGTCATCTGACCGCGGTTCAAAATTACAAGGTCCTTCCCTAAATAGCCCTCGTGTTGCTTCAGAAAGAGACGTTAATCTAACCAATTAAATAGAAGTAACTATACATTTAAATAAATTTCTTAAGAATTTTCGTTTTGAAATTCAAATTAAATATTCAAAATTTGACCAAAAGGCGAAAAATTGAAAATATACAAAAATGTTCCCAATATTATAAATAGAGTGATCAGAAAGTCAATAAAAACTTAAAATATTTAGTAAAACAAAGAGCAAATAATGTGACGGAAGTGCTGTATGCACTACGGAAGGGGTATATTTTAAACAGAACAAAAGTAGCTAAAAAATACACCGATAGCACACCGCTAATTTAGAACAAACATATTTTAAATGACAATCTTACAGCAATTTGTTAAAATTTGAATTATTTAAAATTTAAGCGATATTCTGAAGTTTTTTCACGATATCTTCCAAAAATATTAGAGCAACAAACTGATTTTTAAAATTCAAAAAATCTTTCCCTAATTTTAATTAGTTTTTAATTAAATTTTGATAATGTTTTCACAGAAATACTTGTTGTCATGAAACGCAAACAATTTTCATTTTTACTTCATACATTTCGTCCTACGTTTTTCTTCCGTTGTTTATAACAAAGTTACGGACATTTGGTTTATTTTTTCTATATTAAGTATATTTTTGTCATTTTTTCAATTACATTTTGTACACTAATTTTACCAACCGGAAAATTACTAAAAAAATCCGGTCTGAACCACTTATGGTTTATTGCCTTCCTACGCCTAGCCTCTACGCTTAGGCAATGTCCTATTATTGCAGAAAAAGCTATCAAAATCTAAAATCATATGAAATTCGAATAAGAAAACTTATTCTTACAATTGTATTTACTAAATTTGTTAATGCAAGTAAATTACCCCCTCGCGTTCGTGATATTCACGTGCTTCGAATTATCGCATTTTTATGCTTATAAACTAAAACTTAATCATTAATTAGCTTCATAATTTGACCTAAAAATTACGTAGAAACCATACACATCTCAAGTATTCCATGCCTTCTTAGATGAATGAAACGGCAGCCCGTTTCCAAAACAGGAGGGGTCATCTTATTAGATAGCAAAATAAATAAAATAAAAATGCGAGACTTAAGGGGTTAATTAATAAGTAATTGAACAAATTTTGGCTCTTCTTTTTGACACTACAAAATACTATTTTAGATTCTGACTTGAAAATAAAAATGCTACATTTTCAAGCGAACGTTTTCTATGCGCTGCCTTTGATCGAATAGTGAAGAAACGAATGCATAAATATCCTTTTTCATAAAATTTATGTTGAAACAATAATTCCTGTGAGTTTATGATACATTTTTAGAAATATCCCTAAAGCGTAAATCTATTCATTAATGGGTTAAAATTCATCCATTTTTGCAAAATCTTGGTTTTTATTAGTCTCTTGCTTGGAATCCAATGCCTAAAATATAAGCTAAAATCAAGAAATCTAACAATAATGGCAATAATTCGAAATTGAACCTAAGAATAACATTTAGAACTTGGTTGCAAGTCCTCTCGCTCTTTAGGAATCTTAGGAGAGGTTCTGTCCTTCCAAACTGCAATTACTGCATATTGAAAATCTGGCGCGGTAACAGACAAGTTTTATTAACTCGGGAGAATTGAAATTCTGAGCCTTGTATCGGGTTAACTGAACAAAACTTGCAGCTGTCAGCTATAATTATTGGATGAAAATTCGTGGCTCTGTATTCGGGACTGCCGCTACTGAATAAGTCACCAGAAGTCTCCCGGCTTTCTGTTTCGAAGGTATGAGGAGCATCTAGGAATTTAATTTAATTGTTTGGAACAGGATGCTTTGTTCGAGAATTTTTCAATGTTCTGAATGACTTGTGTGTGTTGTCTTCCCTGGTATTTTAATATGCCTTTCCAGTTCACTATTTTCTTCATATTTCAGGGTAATTTAACATTTTATACTTGTAAATTATTTGCAATGCTAACTATGCATGAAGTTTGCTTAGTTACTGGAAATGAGAAGCGAATAGTAATTCTGAAGGTCCCAAATTTACTTCTTCGCCAATTTTAAAAATTAGATTATTGATTTCTCATTTTTTGGAAATTCGATTTACTACCTATTTTTTTAGTTTTCATTTATCGTTGTGATTTTGATTTTTTGTGATATCATTCAGTAAGATTTGCATTTAACTGATCCTTTGGCGTCATTATAGTATTCTTCTTGTTTTAATTTTTATTTGCGGTTTCATTTCTTAGCGATATCATTCAGTAATGTTTAGGTTTAGTTAATCGTTTGGCTTCATTCTTATAGTATCATTCACGACTTTTTAAAATTTAATTTTCTGTAATTATTTGGCTATTCATTTTTTGTAATCATAGGTATTATTATTCTTTATTTAGCTTCCGTTGTCTATGATTCTTTTTGTAAATTCAAGAGAGTTTCTTAATTCATTTACTCAATTCAATTTTGATTAACTTACGATTTTCAGGTATCTCATTTTAATTATTATTAATCATCGTATGTATTGTATTTTTATCATGTAATACAGCGTTGCTATAATTAAGGTTTTCTATTCAGAAGGTTCTAGACTTCTGCGATTGTAAATGGAACAAAATTTCTCGAGTATATGATAATTTCTGTGAACGGAAAGAGATTCAAACTGTCTACTAGATTTTTTCATAATGTAGTAATGAAAGTAAATGAGTAGGTAAGGAGAGCAGTGGCGGAATTTGATAGTATGAGGCCACAAATTTCATTGTAATTAGTCCTAAAAATGGTAAATAGGCGAAAATCTTTATAAAGTGTTTAACTTTCATGAAATACTCCTTTGACCTCAACTATATGAGAACCGAAAAGTTTTTACCCCTCAGGGGAGAGCTTCCCTCCTTAACTATTCCCTGAAACCTTGAAACTAACTACCCCGAGAAATTCAAACCGTAAAGTAATCCAGTCGTCCGGAGTTTAAATCGTAAAATATTTATGGCTAAGGTTTTATTACTTTAATCAATTCATTTAGGGCCCATTATGACTATCCATAGTTTCACCCCTTCGACGAGGTGAGCGTCAGCTGCTGGGGGGAAATGAAGAGAAGTGGGGTGTTTTGTTACATTTTTCCTATATTACTCCAAAACTATACATTCAATGCTAAAAATGGTATAGATGACAGTTGCAGAGCATAAAATTCTGCGTCGAAGGAATACTAATACTATATATTTTATTGCAATAGTATAATTACAAACTCCTATCAAAGTTGCAATGATTTACCAATTTTCAGAAAGAAGAAAAACTTAATATTTCCAAAAGACGAGGAATATAGTAAAAGAAGTTGTCTAAATAAAGTTTGTATGCAAAAGTATTCACTTTTGTAAGCATATACATATGTCGGTGCACCAATACCAGAGCTCTAGTGTGGTGTGGAAGTTTAGAGAAAACGTACCAGCTAAGGTGACATCCTCTTTATCTGACTACGGTTCAGAATTTGGAAGACCATTTCCA
>BGPR01021745.1:14192-26119 GCA_013235015.1 Araneus ventricosus
TGAAGCATTTGTTTCTCAGTTTCGAGAAGAGCGTTAGAGCATGAATGCGTTTTGCAGTTCGCACAATTTGCCGAGCACTTGACCCCCGGTTTTTTAGAACTGCCAGTGGGTCTACATCCTTTGGCACATTTGCAGAATACGGCCGTCAAAAGTGACTGTAAAAAAGGATTTTTGATGCTGATAATTGGAGCCAGACCATGTTTGGTAGTTTGCCAACCCCAATTCAACCGATCCATCACTTGATCCAACCACATTTAAATCTGTCGCGTCGGTATGTTCTTAAGGAATGCTGGAGTACATGTTCCAGCGTCGGAGGTAGTGAAGTCAAATTGAAATTATCTTTCCCAAGCAATTTTGTAAATAATTGAAATCTTAAACCCTTCAATGTATAATCATCTTTCCCTTCATGCAGTGCTACCAAGAGTCTTTGCCCTGCATCTACTATACGATGCAGTCGAGCTTGTTTGCTCATGTAAACCTTAGTAGTTTGTAAAAGTAATTCACTACGAAATATCAACTTAACAAATTTCTCCTTCCTTTGTCTGTAGGAAGAGGAAGGAATAAAAGAGCATTTTTTCATACATTGGGAATATTTCAAACTGCTGGCAGAGAACAGGTTGTTCGGTGAGTTTCCTTTCCCTGGTTTCAAGAAAAAAAGGATTTGCAGATAGTGATGCTAATGCTGTAAATGTGATAAGGAGATCTATGTCTTCCCTACTAGAACAACATCTTTGTGTTTTTAAGCTGCAATAATTGCAATGGTGACAATCAATTGGTCTGCATCCTCCGTAGCTTGCTTAACTAAAAATCCCTCGCTTTCGAGTTTCACGTTGAACATAATTATAAGCCTTCCTTTATTATGCTATTATCCTTTATTAGACAGGAATAGCTCTTAAGACATTGGAACCGTCACCAATTCACTGAATACTTCATGCAGTGCAGTGTGCCTCTTAGCACGTCTAAGTCTTTCAGATGTCTTGGTGCTTTTCTCCGGTAGATCTTCTACATACTTATCGAAAACGACAGTAGTGGGTCCTTCACTGTAGTAGTTTTTATGTAAGCAACGTATTTGCATAAATTTGCTGAAAAGTTCTCACCATTCTTCCAAATTACTCGTTGTAGCAGAAATCCACCATGAATAAGCAGGATGTACATTGAAAATTGAGTTTGTCAATTATTGGGGTTAATAAAATGTAAAATCAGATTTGAAACTTTTTCTCATGCCACATTTGTTGAAGTGAGACAATGGATAAGGTGCTAATTCTTAAGAAAAGTAATTCCGAAACTCTGTGCCTGATTTCATCAGGAGAACGATTTTGCGGAAAAGTGTTTCCGGATTCACGGGAATCTCTTCCTTTCAAATTTTCACTTTGGATTTAAGTCATCGGAGAGACGTCACTCTATTTTTTCTATTACACACAATATTTTACAATATTGATTTTTCGAAAATTTTCCGAACTATGCAGCTCATAGAAGAATTCCCACATTCAAACGATCTGTGGTAGCTTGTTTCTTCGCCTTCCAAAATGTCAGTACTGATAGACATCAGTACTGAGACAGGAAATGGATGTTAAGACTGAAGCCAGCCTTCAAGCTTTTGAACATTAATAGAGAAATCACCAGGAATATTCTCCCACAATTTTTCAAGAAACTCGAGAATGTGAGTGCAGCATTTTGTGTTTAGCTTCGGTGTGAAGTGGCGATTATCTTGTATGTATTTTCGACTTCTTCCCATTTACCATTTTGGAACGAAATTTGATACAAATCTTCATTTTGGGCGTCAAAACACTTACCAAGTTTCATTTACCTAGATGTTCTGTTTTTCAGTATTTATGGTCACACACGCACACGGACAGACAGAGAGAAAAGAATATGATCCTTTTAAAGGTATAATCCAAAATTTTTAAACTTATCAAGATTTTTAGAGTAAAAAATTGTAAAGTTTATCTTTCTAGCTTCTTGTGTTTTTATGGCTTTCACATATTCACGAATAGACAGACCATCAACCCGTTTGATGGATTTTGTCTAATATGCAATTTTGTGTCAAAATCACGCTTTATAGAAAATTTTATTTATTTTTTAATTAATTAAAAAATAATTGATTTCTTAAGGTTTTTTTCACAGATAATTGTGGATCATATTATCGCACGAAAAAACCTTTTCAAACTCATTAAATTAATTAAAATATATAATATTTTGAGGGATACTAGTTTTAATTAATTGTAGGGGTCTCCGAGTAATTTTAACTATTAAATTTATTAATTTATTCAGAATTAATTTTAAACACAACTTTTACAATGCTTTTTATTGCAGTAATGAAATTCAAACTAATTTTATTATTTGATCATTTGTTTCACTTATGTTAACGTTATTGTAAAGAATATTGTTTTCTTTCGTCATTAACACTAAACAGAAATTATTTTTCTGTGTATTTTTTCCCATTTTACATAGGGGAAGATGAGGTAGATTGATACGCGCAACATTTATACAGCCCATAAATTTTGAAGATCGGAGTAGCTCAAGATGTTCACATCCCCTCACATAGATGCCTGTGTAGCCTAGCACAGGATATGTTTTTCGGCCAGGTTTAGTGAAAAGTTAGTTTACGAACGCATCAGACCGTTAACATTCTTGTCTAAGTAAGTAATTTTTACTCTACGTACGAGTTGAATGATTCCTTCAAATATTTATATTTTCAGGTCGGGGAATCTTCTCTAAAGGTAGGAAAAATTTTATTTTTCTAAACTGTTTAAAGCTTTGAAGTAGTTTGGTATTGTTTTTGCCTGACCACTTGTTTTAAATAAAATGGTCTCTTCGAGCATATCGATACAATTAACTCAGTAACACAATAACACGCGTCTTCTGTGTCTACAATTTGACTTAAAAGCAGCTATGCTGCAACAACATTTTTTTTGAAAACTAAATTTGAATTATTCGTTATTTGTCCAAAATAATTAATAGTTTTGAGGAACTAGTACTACAGCTCTTCACATACGCATATTTTCTAGATAAGTATAAAAAAGCACCTTTCATAAACTTTTTTAGCGTCAAAATCGTACCTAATATGCGAATATGGCCTTCATTTGCCTGCAATGTATGAGGCACTGTCTATCGTCCATGTCTTACAGCGCCATCTATCGCATTGACGCAACGAAACTGCATATCGACCAAAAGAATATTTTGATAATATCCATTCGATTTTGAACAAATCCATTTTAGAACGGCCTTAAATACAAACTATCATCTACAGGCATTCTATCCCATAAGTAAGGAGCAAGTGATCACTGCTTGAAACTAGGGATATTCCGCAGTTTCTGTGGTTATACGTAGTGAGTCTCACCATCTCCCTCCTCCTGCAATTTATTTCATAACACGCATTGTAGTTTTAAGTCTCTACTGGTTTTTTTAAAAGAGATTGAAAATAAAAAAATTCATGACAACTTCTAACTCTCAGTGTCGGATTTCCGAGGGTGGAGTGATCCTGGATTTAGAGAAAAAAAAGTGCCCTTACGAAAATGTGACGTTAAAATCTGTAGAGCCTCATTACAGAGAAAAGATTTGCCCGTAAGACAATAGTGACAGGTCAACATTCTGATATTGGCTGGCATCAGAAGCCAGCTGTGCCCTTAAATAATATGCGACTTGTAGTAAGGCACACTTAGTAAATCGGTATTCAAAAGCTATATATAAACCATTCATGAATAAAAAAAAAGGTGTAGGAAGGAATACTGTTAGACATAAATTTATTATTGATCTGTAAAATTGTAAAATTAAGAAAACTGGGTTCAATACAAACTATACACATTTGACATCTAAAATTTTGTTCGAAGTCCTATAGCTTACTGAATTTTGATGAAGTGCTGAAATCTTTCCTAAAATCGTATTTAATAATTTTATGAATTCTAAGAACCAAAATATTCTTTTGACTGACATCCAATTTCGTTGCCCAACTGATAGCGGCGTTATAAGTCATAGAAGATGACAGCTACATAAATTACAGATAAATGATGCATATCTGCACATTAGGCACGGTAAAAAATAGTTTGAAAGGTAATTTTGTGTATTTATAAATAACATATGTACTGAAGAGCTGTAGTGCTTTATCCCTCAATAATATTTATTTTATAAATAACGAAATACCTCAGGAAACAGTGTCTAAAAGGTAATACAGCAGATGTATATTAAAAAAAGTTATAGGGAGACAGGGGAATTTGGATACCACCCTTTTGCAAAATTTAAAATTACCATCAGTAATAATTAAAATTAAAACACATTACTTATACTAATCCAAGAGGGATTTCATCTGAGTTTTGTCATTAGAATATATAAAAATACCTATAACATTTTTTTTCCTAAAAAAATGAATTTGTGGTGTATCTATCATGGTCCACATATTAGGGGCAGTGAGAATTTCACAGTAAATTGATATTTTCAAGTAAAATACAGAAAACAATGATGATTAATAGATCAGATTGAAAATTATTGAGTTTTGTCAATAATTTTATATTCCTAATCAAGATTTAAAAGTTAAACAAACGTTTTCTTTATAAATTATAAGTTATTTTCAATGAGAATTGAAAGGCTGAACCATGCCTTTAAAAAATTATCTATCTCTAATTAATAATAAAGGAGAATGTGTATGTGTAAAAATACTTGGATGGTTCGGTAACTCCCTCCTGGAGCTGTTTTAATAACTTTCTCATTAATCAAAATTACAAAAGTGGCGTTTTTTCCTTTTGAAAAGAGGAACAACGGAAAACATAGGTAAAACGGAACTTATGAAAAATATAACACAAAGCTGATGGATTCACACCATTTGAAATACAAATGATACCAATTACGTTGACGTATAATATTTTCTCTAATTTAAAAAATATTTTTTAGACAAAACTTACAAGTTAATATTTTCTTTGTTTCAAATTGAAACGATTTTCATTGTTTAAACAACTATTTAATTGTTGCTTCTTCCATTGTTAAAGCTAACTTATTATCCTAGTGGTTTTGACACAGTTTTCTATGAAATCTGAAAACAAAATCTTCTAATATTACAAACATATCCACTAGGCTTAAATTGATTATGAATAATACTGCAGCACTCCTTTTGTCAGCGTGTTTTAATTCATCCAGCTAACATAATTGTTTCATGTTAAATACGCAGCGCCATCGCGAAATAAAATGTATCTGTAAGAAGAATAAGAAAGGGATATTGACAATTCACCACGTAAGTACATGTTATATAAATGGATATTACTTGAGTCCATTAGGGAACCCTTTGTCTACAGCACGAACAATACAGATGCATAGCTACTGAAAGAAAATAGATAAAATGTCTATTATAATTTAGAGTTTAAAATTGTTAAGGGAGCAAATGAATATCAAATTACGTACAATTGAAATTTTATTTCTGGCGAACAAGCCTGCTGCACATTTAATATTATAAACATTTAACTGTTGTTCTTCATCTGACTAAGGACTTAATGTGAGTAATATTTTATAACTTTTATTCTTCAAATTTAAGCTATTCTTGAAGATCAGAGGCCCAGCGTTGTTGCTTTTAAGGCACATTGATACACTGAAGACACTACTGTGCCCTGGAGTCAATTACCAATCTATTCCTAAGAGGTCAAGGCTACTAAAACCAGTGATCACACAAAACCACGCTAAGCTCCCTTCCAAAGCTTAAAACAGAAAATGTGCTTTCTCTACATTTTGCAGAAGTAAATGTAACTATTGTAAGAAATCACACAACATATACTACAGAGTAAAAATTACTTAGACGAGAAGATTAGTGGTCATGGTGTTCAAAATAACCATTAAACTTTGTCAAAAACATACTCTGTGTTAAGGGTTAAAATAACATCTACGAGGGGATGTGAGCATATTAAGGTACTCCGATCTCGCGGACTCCATCACGTTTAGAGTATCAGTCTACTACAACTTCCTATGTGCAATGGAAAATACATAAAAAATGAAAAATTCTGAATTTTTTCAATGTCTCATGAGAGAAAATATCATTACCATAATAATAACATTGGTAAAAGCCTGTGAGTGGAAAAGTTTTATGAAACAATAAAGAAAGTCTTATTTCATGATAACAATAAAAAAGCATTGTTAATAATTGTTATTAAAATTAATTCTGAAAATTTATGAAAATTAGTTACTAAAAGTATCCGTGAAAGAGATTATTTTGAATTTTAAATGATTGAAGAAGGTTTCATATGCCAATATGTTCCAATATTATCGATAAAAAACATTGAAAGTTCATTTTTAATGGTAAAAATCTAAATAAGATTTTCTAAAACCTTTCTTAGCAAACACCTTTGCTCAATAACTATATGTTCCAATGGTAGCTCCTGGTACATTGGAAATTCTGCGTGTGTGCCTAGAGTTCGATATTCACGACACACTCACACCCTGAAATTGATAGCACTACTGAAAACTGGTCGGCAATGCAAAACCGATGAGAAGTGGAGTGTTTAGGTCGAAAGTTTAGATTTATCTCTATTGAAACTATCTGACTGAGCACAGAACTGAAAATGAAACCGTTGTAGATACGTAATATGGGAGGACTAGTGGGAGATTTGCTCATCGATCTGACGTATATTGTTACATTTGCACCTTTTCATAGCTATACAAAAGGGGTTTACACGCGAACAGCAGTAAAACCGACAGTAAGAGATGACGCAAGCGCAGAATCACAAAAAGTTTTAACTGCTTACCGGCAAGCCCTGTCCGAAATCCTGACATCGACATTTTACCGGTTTTACTCGTTCGCGTGTAAACCCCGCTGAATGGTCAAGCGCCTTCGGCTGGTGTGGTGCAGAATTTCGATTGGGAGTAGCCCTGCTTGATTTGACTCCGGTTCAAAAAAAGCCACAACGAGGTCAGTCCCAAAATATCCGTCCTCTTCTCTCAAACGGGGCGCGTTAATCTAACCAATAAATCTATCCATCTGCTCATCCAATAAGCAGTACAAGCAGGCTTTTCCATTCTTGTGTAATACAGAACGCAGCCGTATGTCCCCCGTGCCTGATGCCATGACAGCAACTGAACCAGTTATTGAGCTATGGGAGCCAATGTACGATGCAGAACCTCTATTGTCCTAACTGACTGGGATTTCATTTTACTCGGTTTATAGACACTAGATTTTAAGGATGATTTCTTTCCTTCCGACATTTTCAAAATTGTTTATTTGAAAGAAACATGGTATGCCTTTTGTAGATTTGAGTCAAATTTTGACGAAGACAATGAAAAACTGGCTGTCTACCTATCCGCTTCATGGTTGCCAAGCAACTTACTATAAACGCGATTGGGCTAGATGGATGAAATTTAAATATATGGCTTTGTCACCAGAATTCTAGATGTAATGTAAATCAAACCAATTCTGCCAAACGGCTGACTGATTCAACTGTCTGCGGATGCATAGGTATAAAAAACGCAAAGCAATGAGCTAAATAGTTGCATTTCAGTATTTTTCTTTTTTTAAAATTCTAGATTTGTCAAATCTGATCATTTAAAGTTATTAGACTATTTGTATGTATAATAACATTGAAGGACGGAGTAGATTTTATTAATGAAATTTCGTGAGCGTACCATCAAATGGAATTTTAGATCCGTAATAAATTCTAATGTTACCAAAGGTGAATGCGGAATGAAAAAATTTGATGATACAATAATAATTGTTCAAATTTGCGCAACAATAAAGCTAAGTTTCCACTGTTTAAAATTAATTTTAAAATTTCTTAAATTCAAGAAAAATTACACGGAAATAAATCATTCATTTTTGGATTAAAAAGGATCTTAATAATATTTTTTTAAAAAATTTCTCTAGTAGATTACCGATACCATAGGCTATACGAGCCAAATTTGTCTCTTAGGTCCATTGCAATGTAACATTAGCCGCCTAACGTTCCTTGCAAAACAGGTTCACAGCCAGATAATAACTAGTCTCTAAACAATGATAAATTCTAATTGAAAATTAAAGTTTGGTTCATTATATTTAACAATTTAATTTTGTAGCAATAACAATGATCTGCCACTACGGTTGATAAGTCATAAAAGCATCGATACTATCTGGATGTGTCACAAATACAGTAAAACTTAGAATAGAGCTGATCACAAATTTCAAAATACCCGGAAAATTGAAATCTGGTTTATAGAGACCAAATTAATTATAACTTCTTTCTTTTAGAAGATTTCCAAATTGTTATTCTTTCAAATTATAAAAAAATCCGCGTATTACTAAAGTGATTGACATTTTAAAAAAACTGATTTGTTAGTGATGAAATTTTGACATGCCTTTTGTGATATATTAATTACTTTTAATAAGAGGATTCAATTAATGTATTTATTCCTCCTGTTTGCTTGCATTTTTCCAATGATTCTTAAAGCTGTTGTCAAAAAGAATACCATCGAACTTGCCCAATAATGCGAAAGCCTCCAAATATACTTTACATTTAATTAATTGTTTTGGCGACATGTGTGGAATTCCTCACATTACTGAAGTGATTATTAAAAATTGAACTGCTTTTTATTTTCATGTTTTTTTCTAAATAAGATCTTGATTTGTAAATCAAAACCGATAAGGTCTTAGCTAGACTTCGATAATTCCCTTTTTTCAAAAAATACTTTGTTAAAGAAACCTTTGTTAAAAAAGAATTCAAACAGAGTTCGTTTTCTGGACGATAACTACTATATAGTGTTCATTGTATTAGGAAAAAAAAGTATTATAATCCCTAAAAAAAATCAACCTGAGTTTTTTATGAATCGCCACGTATAAGAACCTCACTGAGACCAAAAAGATCTACTTTAGAATTATGCCTGTGGAACACACTAATAAAACGGAAGCGTTATAGGGATGAAATTTGGGATGTTTCCTGCGCAAATTCTACAGTTTTGAGTCAAATTTTGGGCTAAATCTGAAAAAGTCTGTCTGTTCAGGCGCCCGCCCATTTCCTGAGGATCACCAAAATGGAAATCTTATTCTAATGGATATATGGTTTCATTAGCAGAATTCTAGATAAGTGTATTGGAATATGAATTTAATACACCAACTGTTGAGTCTGTTTCCTGTATTAGACATCTATAAAAACGCAGAGGCTAGGAAGATATAGTTAGGGAAATAATTAAGCCAAAATTTTAGATCCGTTGAAGGTCTGTTTGACTGTCCGTGTGTATGCGAAATCAGGAACGAGGTAGATGGGCAAAATTTGGTATGTATGTTGACCCTGAGTTATAGATACCAAATTTCTGGCCCCTGGGGTGGTTGGGACAGGATGGTTCGCCAAATTCATGCTAGATAATCGTTCTGGTACATCAGCTAATCCAGAAAGCGTATACTCATAAATGGTTGAGAAAGATTTGGGGAGAATACTCTTAAATGATATTCCTAATAAAATTATTTAAAACAAAATTACATTTTGTCAACTTGCTGCGGTTCAAGCTTCCAAAGATTTTGAATTTTTTGTAATAAAGATGTCCTACTCAAATAAGAAAAATTATTTCCCTGACATTTAGAAAAATAGGAAACACAATGAAAATATTTTATGATCACTGACCAAGCAGAAACATTTTAGGCAGTTTTGGTGCATAACAGTATAATAGGTGCAAAAAAAAGATTAATGCGGGTTCTGATTATCGCGCAACCAACCGATGTTCCAGTTATAATGTACGCAGAAGAAATTTATGTTTGAGGAAAAGTAATTGCGGCATGGTCAGGTAGCTCTTTGGTTGACGGGAATATACTATTTGGAATAATTAGAGAGGTCTCCACTCTTGTTTTAAATTATGTTCTCTTAAGGTTGCCACTATTTTGAATTTTCTCTTAGAAGCACCTACTTTTGAAGCAATGGAAACAGAAACTTTCTGATGAAATAAAATTAATTTAACTTTCCTTACATAATTAAACATTTTAAAAAAAGTATCTGCCATCTAAACGGTTATCTTATATTCATCCATAAGAGTAGCATAAAATAACTTTTCTTAATACGTCATATTTCATGAAACATAGTTGTTGAAAATACAGAGGAGAGTGAAAATTTGTCTCATGTTCTTCAAAAAAGTATAGATGCAGTATATATTCTCCAATATATATAACCAACTGAGGTCTCAAATTACAACGGTGCCAGAAAATCGTTATGTGTAATGAAAGCTGGCAAATTGGTAAATGTATCTTGAAGAAAAACTGCTTCTAAAACTGCATTAAAAGTTTGGCAACTAATAAAGAATATAATAGTGAGTTATTGGTGTTTGCCCATATTTATTTTTTAGATTTTCAAATAAACTATCCAGGAAAATATTGTAAAATAAGTCTGATTAAAATTATATCTCTATTAATCTAAGTTTTCGTAAAAATAGAGGTAATTGTTCCTAATCAGCTTTGATGATCGAGATTCTAAATATTTTGATAGAAATCTCAAAGCAAATTTATTTTTTCTTTTGTACATATATTGTTCACTTACAGCCTATATCTTATCTTGATAACCTAATGAAGATAGTAATAAATAGTGAATATTAGCTAAACGAGTACTCCAAGGAAATTTAAAACATAAAGATCCTTTTCAACTGAGCCAAGAAAATACCAAAGAGCTTTTGAACATGAGATCTAAAAAATACGAACAGCTATTATGTTTAAAACTGGCTTTGATTTTTTTTTTGGGGGGGGAGGCTAACCATTTTGCCTTTTGAAATAAATGCGATTTTACTTTTACACCGATAAACGTTTCAAAAAAAAAATCAAAAATAGTCTTATGAATAAAAAAATAGGTAATTTTACACTTAAGAGAATTAAAATGCTCTTTGTTTTAGTTTTAAAAATAATCCTAATTTTCCTTAAGGATGATTTGCATTATCAAAAATAAATTAATTAATAAATTAAATTAAAGAAAAGTATTTCTCTTGTTTTCATATTTAACAGGATTTCCTGATAATACCTTCTAAATTTATATGAAAAATGCCAATAAAGACTCCTCATACATCAGAAAGATATTTTAGTAACTTAAGAATGGCGGTATTTTCCCCCATTGAAATTTTGAAAATGTTTCTTTCAGTAAAAAATATGTGCAGAGTTTCGAATCTAGTTTTCAGCCAAGTGCATTCTGTAAAGAATTTAAATTACCTTATCCTCAAGAAAGGTTGCTACACCTACAAAACATTATCACAAGTTAAAAGTGTGAAAATCTACTGGTTAACATTCAAATGACTTCACTTGGTTTTTTTCGCGCTCTGAGGAGGAAATTAATTCTGAACTTTCCTAGTTCTCAGTCAAGCTGACATTCACGATCAATCCACACCGCGCAAATGGCGTGGAGCACACCGCATCATTCAATTTTCAGCCAATCTAGTTTAAGTTGGGGATTTTCGGGTCAACTGCAAACCCACACTGTTCTCCCTCCAAGGCAAAACTAGGACTCCTACAGTAGTTTTCATGGTTTTGCCAGTAGAGAGCTTAACCTCTCCCCCACGTATCTTACAAAGGTATCTCAGTTGTATGGCCGAACAGTGGGTTGAATGTTCAGATTCTTGAGAAAGGCCTCGCTTGATGATAAATCTTGCCGTTGAACTGTTTGACAATTTAGTTAATATGTCACATAGTGAATATCTAACATTGATTACCTAGTCAAGTAAACAGCTCGCTGGCTGTGGGGCAAGAGAATCTAATGTGAGAATTTGAAAACGATCTTATCTTACTCTTAAAAAATATATATATATATATATATATATATATGTTTTGAATATGAAATAAGATAAAAATATTGTTTAATTTGCAATTTTATTACTGATGGTTATTCAAATCAGAATTCAAGCAAGCTATTCCTGAAATTCACAATGTATTTTGACGTCCCAAAATTTTGTTAGAAGTCCTATAAACTTAGGGGAAATTTGGGTAACCGCCGAAATCTTTAAAAGCTTATTATTGTAAGTCTGAA
>BGPR01021746.1:0-18291 GCA_013235015.1 Araneus ventricosus
AGTTTCTTCAAATACCAGGTAATATCACAGAAACAGAACAGTGTAAAAATCAATTATTTTTGAGACTTCAGATGGAAAATATAAACAGATTTGAAACATAATAAATGGTTACTGTGATAAAGAGAGTAGACAAATAAAAGCTATATAAAATACAAAAAAACATGGTCAGTTTAAGTTTAAAAAGATTAAATAAGGACGTTCACTCTCATCCTAAGCTTTTTACGTTTTGGGATTGACCTCACTACTTTGAATCATTGTCAGATGACGAAACATGAGCAGGCACCCCTCTCCCAACTTTCACACCTTACCAGCAGGAGGATTAAATGAGCATGAAACTATATTGTGCTATATAATCAGGGGTGTAGTGGAGCCCAAACGTCGTACTGGCACTGTTTTTTAAGAGAAATAAATAAGAAAAATTGTGAAAACAAATTTAAAAAACGCGATTTTTGTCATCCAGGTTAGAGCGTTCCAGCACTGCTTTTAGAACGTCCCGGTCCGACACTTCTTTTAGAACGGCCCGGCACGGCACTTCTTTTAGAACGTTCCGGCACTGCTTTTAGAACGTCCCGGCACTGCTTTTAGAGAGTCCTGGCACTGCTTATTTTGCGACTATTTAATAATAAATAGTCGAATAGTAAAATTTTCATTGCATAATTTTTCTCTTATTCAACACCCATTTCAGCAAGCTATAAATATCTATGAGGTAGAACTGCTTATAGTCTGATCATTTATAGATAACAGTGCTAAAATTTTCACCGGAATTTGGACACGCAATTAATATCTGAGGGTAGAATGGCTTTATAGAGAAGCTGTTCATTCATTGATAAAAAAAACTACAATTTTTATTTATTTAAATAAAATTTTTGAAAAAGCATGAATAATAGAATAAAAAGAATTATTATGGAATAAAAACAATTTTATACATGTTTACTTTTTACTTTAAGAAATGTTAAAAGTTTTTGATGTGCTATTTATTTTAATCACAGCAAATACCTAAAAAAACTGTGAGCAAATAGATTCATAAGTTTCGATTTCTTTGAAAATGGTTTTGCAAAACTTAAAGAAACATCTGCATTGTTAATAATTGGCAAAATGTCGTTTCCGGCAACAGAAAAGTTCAGTTACCGTTGGTTAAGAAATATTTCGAGGTGCAATGAACTATAAATGAACAGGGAAGATCATCTAAAATTGGTGAAACTTTTCATGATGCGTAACCATAAAAATGGTATTGTTCTTCCATATAAAAATGTCATAATGTCAAAAATATTCTTCCACATAAAAATGTCATTTATAAAGAGTAATAAAAAGGATTTTGACTGTCTGTTATGCAACTAGATTTTCTCAACTGACATCAATAAAATTCTTCTTAAATTATTCAAAACTGCCTTTTCAAATTACATTTTTTCCTCTGTTGTTTCTTAATTTTATAATATTGACATTTTCCAAAAATAATTTCTGAAGCTAAAATTCATTACAACAATCTTTTGAAAAATGCCTGTATGATTGCCGGGCTATTATTTTCCTCTGGTTTTAACAATTTTTCAAAAAATATTTTTTTAAATTCTGGACACAATAATTTGCACACAAATGCATGTGCATGAAACTTTCACTGAATGGAGTGGTAAAGCACAAGTAAAAAAAATGTGTGAAATTGCTTCATTCAAATTGAATGGAAATCCACATTCTAAAACAGCCTTTGTAAATATGCTGTTCTTTTGCTTAGCTTCAAAACATGTGAATAAATAAGTTTTGTGTTTAGGATAAGAAATCTACGGTTTGAATGCAAGACTACATGCTAAACTTCACCCATTTAGCTCACTGAGTTTCATGAGTTATCTTGTTGACATGCGAACAGACATAATTCCAAAAATGATTTTAAAAAATTAAAACGTGGAGATTCATCAAAACTTCGAGGTCGAATTTTGCGACTACAGTGCAACCTCGACAATCCGGACTGCTCGGGGATTTGGAAAGTCCGGATTTCGGAAATTTCCGGATTTTAGATATCTTACTTAAACCAATAGAGATGTCAAAGTTCTGATGTCACTGTGTAGGTAAGTTACGTCACAATTAAGCGCGCATGTGCAGACGTCTTCAGAACAGACCCGGGAGACGCAAGGCAACAGCAAATGGTTGCCTTGGTAACGCATCTGACGTTTGCGCATGCGCAACCAATCGAGACGTATGCTGATCTACACGTTGACGTCAATTCCAACAACTCCATATAAAATACGTTTTAAACAATAAAAACATAAAGAGGCATTAAAAAATGATACATAGACAAAAAAAATAATAGTTTAAAATGAATAGAATGACTGGAATTTCCGCATCTTGCCTCAAGCGTTCTAGTTTAAAATTTATTTAGCTAATTTTTTTCTCTTCATGAGCTAAAAAAATCGTCCGGTTTTCGGTGGTTTCCGGATTTTACAAGTCCGGATTTTCGAGGTCGGACTGTACTACTATTAATGAAATTTTTGAAAAAGCCTTTCTATGTAATCTTTCGAATCTTCAATTTCATTCTCATTCACTGTCTTTGAAGTCGAGGCTCGTGCTCTTTCGTTTAGTATGAGCATATTTTTATAGAATGGACTTCATATTTCACTATTATAAATGTTATGGAAACCTGAAATAAATTTTTCTCAAATTCACTACTAGGTGACACCACTGGTATGAACCCAAAATTTAATTAAATTCATCCATTAATTAATGATGATCTGGCTGTGCACTACTGGACTTGAACATAGAATTAGAAATTGAAGTTGCGCTATTCACTATTATAAATGTTATGAAAACCTGAAATAATTTTTTCTCAAATTCACTACTAGGTGACACCACTGATATGAACCCAAAATTTAATTAAATTCATCCATTAATTAATGATGATCTGGCTGTGCACACTGGACTTGAAGTTGCGAAACAGATCAGGATTATAAAAAAAGAAGACATATATGAGGGATTTCAAAATTCTGACTGCGAAGAATTGATGAAACTATGGGATACCATGAGTATTGGATGGATCTATTTTGAGACGTCGGGCACTGGCCATGAGATCTATACAGATGGATCGAAGATCAATAATCAAGTGGGCGCGTCACATGTACATTATTATAATGGAACAGGAAACAATTCTTGCTTAATAAGATTGGGGAACCAAAATACAGTTTTCATGGCCGAAGTAATGGCAATTAGTAAGGCAATTGACTACTGTATACAGGGTGTTTCAAAAATATCTGGCAAAAATGAAAGAGTTGGTCAGGCATATAATAAGCATCCAAAGTCAGCTAGGAACATGGGTTCTCAAACGCCATCTAGAGGCGGCAGATGGCATTTAAAATAATACTGCACTTGCCGCAATTGCCGACACATTTTGAAATTTGCATATTTTTTCAAATAGCTCCTCGAAATCCGACCATGTAAAGAATAGTTTTTAACTCACAATTTACATTGAAGATTCGGTCTCGAGGGCATTTTGGGGACCGACAAGAAATTGATGATGTTGAAAAGGGATTTTGGGTCGCCCCATTTCTCAGAAATTTGATAATGATTTACAGCTTTCGTCAACTATTTGTATGTTATGCGCAATATTTACATGCATTTTCGTAAAAATAGCTGGAATATGCGGGAAGATATAAAGGTTTCTTTAAAAAATCCCAACTTTTTTAGCATGTTTTTTGCTTATAACTTGTAGAGTTTTCAACCAAAATGTGTGAAACTCAGAGAATATGTGATAATATGCTAAAGTAGCATTGTCTAAAAATTTGAAGTAAATACTTTGAATATTAGAAAAGGTATGAGCATTTGTAGTAAATGTTTTTTACTGCGCATGCGCTAAAGGTAGCCTAATTTTTCTTTCACAACTTCAGAGCCAGATATAGAGGGCAACTGATATAAAAATTCCAGTTCAATACCTTTAAGATTCAAAAAGATATCGGCATTTTGACCAGCGCTGTTTTATTTTAAATGCCATTTTCTGCCTCTAGATGGCGTTTGCGCACCCTTGTTCCTAGGTGATTTCAGATGCTTATCGTATGCCTGACCTACTCTTTCATTTTCGCCAGATATTTTTGAAACACCCTGTAGATAAGAATATTCGAAACTCTAAAGTTATTACTAACTCGAGATCAGCCCTTGGTTATAGAATCAACTGAGGAGAAAGGGAGGATTATAATTGAAATTAAGAATAAATTAAATTTAATCAAAATCCAATTGCAGTGGGTCAGGGCTCACAATGGAACTGTAGGAAATGAGAGAGCAGATGCACTTGCTAAGCTTGCCGCAAGTAAAGATCAAATAGACACTGAATTTTGCCCATCAAAAGCTCAAGTTAGGTATAGGGGCAAGGTGCTACTTGCTACGACATGGCAAGAAAGATTGAGTAATTCAGCAAAGGGATCATGGACTAGGAAATTTCTTAAAGAAGTTAAATTCAATAGACTATACGGTGGCTTCTACTATAACCAAGTGTTGAAAAGTCACGGAGTGTTTGGTGAGCATCAAGCGAGACTATTCGGCAAAGAAGGAGGCTGTCCGTGTGGTGAACGACTTGAGACTATTGAACACATTTTATTAAAATGTAAAATTTGGGGAAAAGAAAGATAAGATTAGCCAAAACGCTGGCTTCAAAAAGATCTTTCTGACTTAGTATTTTATTCACCTTTCAAAAAAGGCGCTAGTGATATCCTTAAAAAGATCATGTCTTCACATTTGACTTCCTGAGTTGGAATGGAGCTCTTCCTGCGTTCCTTTTGTTTTATTTGTTATATTATAATTGCTTTATTTGTTATGGAGCGGCGGTGAAAACTCAGACCTACACGAACATTTCAGTGGTACTGGAGAAAGAGCTGGCTGCATTTGTGCTGAGTGGGCTACGTTTACAAAATTCCGTACGGCTTCGGCCAGATCGGAGGAGCTTCTGTATTTGGTACATTAGCTCCATTCGGCCAGACAGGAGGAGCTTTTGTATTTGGTACATTAGTTCCATTCGGCCAGATCGGAAGAGCTTCTGTATTTGGTACATTAGCTCCATTCGGCCAGACCGGAGGAGATTTTGTATTTGGTACATTAGCTCCATTCGGCCAAATCGGAGGAGATTTTGTATTTTGTACATTAACTCCATATACATATATTAATTGATGATGAATCTCCGAAAACATAAAACAAATAGTGTATCATCATCGAGATCATATAAGAGTACATAATTTCAGAAGTCTAGCAGATCAGGAAGTGAGTGAAAATTCGATCAGAAAATTTCATTTTTATAAACATGAAAGAAGTTAATTTAAGTAAAAGCGCATAAAAATACATAAAAGATAATTTGAGATAAATGTAATTATTTTATTCTCACTGATATAGCTGGCATTACATAAATTCACAGGAAGGTGGTGAATCCTACTTTCTCTCTACTTTAAAAACTACTACTCGAAAAATAAGGCTTTAAAAATTACAGTAAATATAAACCCAGTTTTAAATGAAAAAATTTTTTTTAGCAAAAAGGGTGGTGTTTATTTCATTTATATTTTTGAGATAGAAATATTTTCCTAGATTTAAATCCTATGCAGACTTATGATATCTTTTAGTAGAAATCTCCATTGAGACGAGAATGTTTAAAAGCAATCGATGAAAATTCATATTGTTCCGATTTCAATTTCATTAAGGTTAACAATTGCTTCAAGAAGCCAACGAATGTTAAGTTCAGTGTTTTTCTGATAATGGTTTTGGTAGTGCAAGGGCTTCTTCGTTGTTAAAATTTTCAGTTGCCAAGACATTTACGTCGCTGTCTTTGTATTGCAATAGCAGATAGCGCTACAATTTTTTTTACCTTTAATTATTTAAAAATTGGATAAAAGAATACATACTTTACTTTTTTTACATATTTCTTTATTCAAAAATCCTCTTGGTCTAAAAAAAATCTAGTAGATATAATCTAGATAGATAGAAAATCTACTTTCAAAACAAAGCACTTCTCTGCTTGTCAAACGTTGCCAAAAAATATTATCAAATTATATCATCACGATTGCAATAAATAATGAGATGCGTCCAAACTATATCATGCGCATGATGTACCACTGACGTAATTTACTACTTTCTATTACAGAACGGAAATTAATTTGAAATATATGATTAATATAATTTAAAATTTCTCGGAAACTATTGATCACAGCGAGATAAATTTTATATCAATCGATAGCAAATTTTATTTCACTATTTTAGAGCTGTTAAATTTTAAATTAGAACGACAATTACTCTTTTAAATTTAAAATTACTGAAATTTAGGTTCTCTAACAGTGAAATAATGCTGTTTAACGTCTCGCAGTGCTATGGCTCGAGTTTTATTGTTGGTGACGTCAGAGCGTTACCGAGACATCTGGGCTATTATATTAGTAATTCAATTCAAAAATTAAGTACGAAAAGGAAAGAACTTTTTAACGAAAACGAAAGTAAAGATCTCTCAGAAGTGGGGAAATAAATTAATTCTAGTATAACTTCTACTTGATATTAAAGGAGTTCCGCGTGGATGAATCAACATAAAATAAAAGAAGAAACTACTAAAAAAACTCAGTAAAAAAACACTGCCATAACTCCTATTTGATATTAAATCATCACAGAATCATAACAGTATCCCGTGTGTAGTGAATGTTAATCTGTAGACAGACCGTCTGAATCCCTTCGGCAGGAATTCCTGAGCGTTACCGAAATTTGAGATGATTCTAATATAGATAGAGTCAATTCCTGCGACTTCACCGACATATGACAAACGTACCTTCGCATGTCTTATAGCATATCTGACTGCATGTTGTGTTACGCTACGCTCTGACGTCATGTCCTCTTGCCTCCTGACAGATGCGCAGTAAATTCGGAATTTAAATTCCGACGTTTATCACGTGAAAATAATTCACCCCCATTAGTACAAGATTTATTGTCTAAGGAAAAAACTCGGGGTGGTGGGAGTAAGTATCTTGGGTAATAAAATATATGATTATGGATATAAATGAAAGCTTATCGAAAATAGCTTTTTTCAATTCCTACTATTAGTTCCCACTCTCCCTATATTTATATGTCTCGTTCAAATTTTCAGTCGTTAATAAAATACTTTTTATTCATCCACTCAAGTTCAAATACATTTTTTAAAACTTATGGTGGATGACACTTGATGTTTATACAGTTTTTTCAAATATTAATTCATTAATTAAATTTAATTAATTAATTTTAGTTTTATATGGGAGAAAAAAATTTCTCTTATATAAGATATTTAGCAGGATATAAATTTAGGATTAAATACCGTCAGTGACGAAGCGTGTAGATCGCTGACCTAAGTAAGAATTGACTTATTATTTTTATATTACTTGTTTAACTTTAGTTTAGTTATATTAACGTTCGATTTTGAAGCATCTGGAGGGTTATTTTGGGGCGGACCTCATCATTTTGAACCTCGATCAGAGTCAGATGACGAAGACGACACCTGAGCTGGCGCCTCCCTCTTCAAATTTTCGCACTACACTAACGGGAGGACGTTTGACCCACATCAGATTTAACGTGAACCAGGCCTACAAACGAAGCTGATCTTCAGTGAAATCGGGTTTCAAACTTCGAGCCCTTAGGCTCCGAAGCCGAGACCTTATCACTAGGCCACTGCCGCCCTAGTCAAAATAGGACTTATAAATAACTAGCCGCATTTGTGGCATTGATTATTTAATATCGGCAAATTATATCCTTTTAATTACTTTGAGGAATATAAATTTTAATTCAATAATTAAACGCACGAAATGTTTAGAAAAACACACACACACTTCCCTTCTCGGTTTACGAGACTTCTTACTTTTCTTACGGTTTGTGAAATAGATGCAATTTCAGAAAAAGAGAATACGTTCAATTAATAAAGAAATAAACGCTTCAATATGTAAAATATCTACCATAAAGACAGCAAACAAAAATATATTAATTTTTTACAAGCTAGTTCTTAAATCAATTCTTGAGATTAAAAATGAAGAGGTAATGAATAATTTAACCAGCGGGAGTGGCCTCCCCTAAACTTTCTCGTATACTTTTCAAATATTTGTCATTTCCCTTCCCCCTGCGTTGATAAAAAGTTCGAACCAACTGTAACCCAGAATGCAATGACTATCAGAAGGTTTTTCATTGTTGATTATAGTGATAGTAAAATATTGAGGTGAAGAATCATATTCAAAAAGATACGTATGTATTAAAACTTCGCAATATTTATTTTTTTTATCAAACTCTAGCAAATGCGAGTTCCGCGTGCGGAAAAGAAAACAGAATAGCTTGCGCATGAGCTGAGATTGCTTTCAGTACGCAAGTAAAACGAGACGCCCTAAATGTTTGCTTCCTTACAAAATCTCGCCGCCAGAATTGGTTTTTGGCAAACTGCCAACTTTCGGAGTATCCCTTCTTTGCACAGGCATTTAAGCATGCGCATGGAATTGAACAAGTATGCTATTATACAGACCGACAGACAGTCAGTCCGTTGGCGGATTTGGCCCAAACTTTTATACGGACCTACATTCATGACGATAAAACTGTGTACCAAATTTTATCCATATGGCTTTTCAAGTTTTTGAGTTATAGCGTTCGCATGACCATGAACATACAGACAGACAGACTTCCCGTTGACGGATTTCGTCCAAAAGTTGATAGAAACCTACAAGTTATGTTTAAAGACCACATACCAAATTTCATCCCCGTAGCTCTAATAGTTTTTCGAGTTGTCGTGTTCACAGACAGACAGACACACAGACATACATAATTCCAAAATTGTGTTTTTCGGACTCAGGGAGGTCTAAAACGTGGAGATTCGTCAAAATCTCGAGTTAGAATTTTTTGACGATTACAATACTTTCTCTTTGTATACTTCGTATACGAGAAAGTAAAAAGGGCGTTTCTTTCCCAGTAAACAAAGTTTTAAAATAATTTAAAGAAATGAAGTTGTTTGTTATTGACAACATTTTAAAGAACCTAATAATCCAATAAAGGCAGTTTGTACTTTCTCGTATACGAAGTATAAAAAGAGAAAGTATTGTAATCGTCAAAAAATTCGACCTCCATACTGCGATGAAAATCCACGTTTTAGACCTCCTTAAGTACGAAAAACACAATTTTAGAATTATGTCTGTCTGTGAACACGATAACTCGAAAACTATTAGAGCTACGGAGATGAAATTTGGTATGTGATCTTTACACATAATTTGTAGGTTTCTGTCAAATTTTGGACAAAATCCGTCAACGGGAAGTCTGTCTGTCTGTATGTCCGAAATCATGCGAACACTATAACTCAAAAACTTGAATAGCTAGATGGATAAAATTTGGTACACTGTTTTATCGTTATGAATGTAGTTCCGTACAAAAGTTTAGGCCAAATACGTCGAATGGTTAACTGTCTGTCGGTCTGTATAATCGCATGCATGTTAAGCATTCGTTTCAAAACTCCATGCGCATGCGTACTGGTAGCAATCCCTGGTACCAAGCGGGAGGATTACGTCACTTTGTTCTTGAGACAGAGTTTGTGATAGATATGTTTTATCTCCTGTTTTTTTCGCTCGCTCGTATTAGCGGATCTTACTGGAGTGTGATGGAAAATAAATATTGCTAAGTTTTAATACATAGGCATCTCTTTTAATATGATTCTTCACTTAAATATTTTACAATCACTATAATCTGCAATGAAAAACCTTCTGATATTCGTTGCATTCTGGATTACAGTAGGTTCGATTTCCACGCAAGGGGAGGGGAAATGACAAATTTTTGAGCAGTATACGAGAAAGTTTAGGGGAGGCCATTCCCACTGTTTCGAGAAGCTTTCCCACCGGATATGCCCCCCGTCAACTCGGAATTCCTAGAAATTCGCGGGCTTGCCTCTGACCAATGGCATAAGCTGGAGATCTTGGTGAAGGGGTGCTTGGCGTTACTAGGGAAGAGCGGATTTGGCTGTGAAGAGGGAAGGACGTGTCCAGTTAACGAGGAAAATTGTGTAAAGATAGGACGTGAGAATAACAAAAAAAAAAAACATTTAAATTATTGAATTAAAATTTATATGCCTCAAAGTAATTAAAAGGATATGATTTGTCGATATAAAATAATCAATACCACACCTTTGGTGACAAGCTTGTTCGCTGGGAATATGATTTCAGATGAATCTTGCAGCATTTTATATTCGTGGTTCTCTAAATAAGGTAATTTTAAACTTCAAATTGTGGTAGAAATTTACCCCATGTTTTATTAGTGACCTTGGACCTCTTCTGTTCATTGTCTACATAAATGTTCCTAATGGAGTCAAATAACTGACCATGTCATGTAACCTCTAATTCCACGTTGTCGGCATTATCTTCACTTTCTTATTCCTCTTGTAAAATATACATTTGATTTCAACATTAAAACATTTTATGGCCAGCGGCATGTTTGCTGAATTAAAACATGCTGAAAAAATAGCAGCCATAGTCATTCAGCTTACTGGTATATTTCTTAATGTAAGGAAAGCAATATTAAAATGATGCAACACATTTTATGGCCAGCGCCATGTTAGCTGGATTAACTCTTTAATCCCGAGGTGACTTTTTTCTTCTAGCCCCTTTGACACCGGGAAATTTGGAGAGAAAGCGACATGAATTGGACTCTCCCAACCTGAGTGGTCATTTACCCCACCTCCTGCTGTAACCTTCCCTTAAGGCGCAAGGAAATGAGCTGTGGTTTGCGAGGATCCCTACCTCGCTTATCTCCTAAGCGATCTCAGAACCTCACCTCCCCTCAAAAGAAGCCAACCGCCTCAGCCCGGCCTTCTTCGCTGTTAGGGGGAATTTTTTAGACCGCTCGGAACCGCCTCACTCGGTGTGAGAGGGTTAAAACATGCTGAGAAAAGAATGAAAACATAGTAACCTTAACCATTCAACTTACTGGATATATTTCTTAATGTAAGGAAAGGAATATTTCGGAGAGCTTGGCTTACAGATTTCACAAAAATTTTGATGAAATAAAATACGAAAGCAAAATATATTAGGGCATTATCTAAGATTAAAACAATGTAAGAGAAATATGCAATTAAATATTTGTTTAAACAATGAAAACGGTTTGAGTTGCGTTGCAACAATGAAAAGTATTGTTGTAAATTAATTACGCCCAAAAATATTTTAAAAAATTTGTTAGAATTCGAGAAAACATTTTATGGCAACTTAATTGATATCATTGGAAAGGTTATTTTTTACACTTTATGATGGTGTTAAAATTATTTTTGTGCTGTAATATTTTCGGAAGTTATTAAAGAAAAACGCCAAAATTTCGTTTATTTTTTAATTAATTAAATTTCTAATTAAAATATCAAAAAAGGGCTCCGAGGTGCACATTCCCACACTCCAAAGTATGTTTGTGCCAAATTTCGTAGCTCTATGTCCTGCAGTCTGACCTGTAGAGCGCCAACACACACATATTACACACACATTCTCCTTTATTATTAGTATAGATAAGCAGTAATTTTATATAACAATCGGATTCTATGCTTGTTATTTTCAGTATGGAGTGGATAGATAAGTGCTTGTTTCCTTAATTATTTTTGTCTGATAAGTCAGACAGGTGTTCGGTCCATAAATTATTGTAGAAGTTTTCTTACCCCATAACTTTTGATTAAAGATGACGACGATAAATATTATTTATATATCCGTAAGGTACAACTCAAAAAGTATTTTTGATAACACATACAAAATTATGTATTTAATTTTGGCAGTCTATCTTGTATTGAGACTGATAGTTGAGACTGAGACTTGAAGTGTCGATTAGTCACATGCCGAGAAAGGATGCTATTCGAAAATTACTTAACTTCGTTTGAGTTATTAAAAAAAATGACGGGAGGCTGTCTTTTACAAACAGCCGCTGATGTTAAAGGCGTAGGACTACTTCACTGGCGTGACTCTTTTATTTCTCGGTTTCTTTTTGTTTCTCGAAGCTTCTCGGATTCTCTTTGTTACTCGCGATTCTCTTTTGTTTCTGGAAGTTACTCGCGATACTCTTGTTTCTCGAAGTTATTCGTGATTCTCTTTGTTTCTCGAAGTTACTCTCAATTCTTTTTTGTTTCTCGAAGTTACCCTCAATTCTCTTTTGTTTCTGGAAGTTACTCTGAATTCTCTTTTGTTTCTCTGAAATACTAATGTATGGAAAATTGGCGAAATAAAATGAAACTAAGGTTACAATTAATATTGTTTTATTTCTTAATAAAATATATACAATGTCAATGCTTTTATTTTGAATTCTTCAATCGTGCGTGGATATGTTACAATTCTGTGTAGGATCGGTCGATGATATGAAAAGTAGCATACATAATTTAATAATTCGGGACTAATGTTTCTTCTAAAAGTTGAATCAATATATGAATTCCCCAACAAAATTTTCAACTCAATCAAGAAATCTCGCTCGAGAAAACGTGGCAAGCGAGAGCGTCAGCCAACTGTGTGCGCGCACCTCATGAGTGTGACGTCACCAATTCATTCGTATTTTTGACCAACTTTGCGACTCGTTAGTCGCTGAACTACAATTCCGATTTTCAATTTTTACTTTCTCGTATACGAAGTATACAAAGAGAAAGTATTGTAATCGTCAAAAAATTCGAACTCGAGATTTTGACGAATCTCCACGTTTTAGACCTCCCTGAGTCCGAAAACCACAATTTTCGGAATTATGTCTGTCTGTCTGTCTGTGAACACGATAACTCGAAAACTATTAGAGCTACGGGGATGAAATTTGGTATGTGGTCTTGTAGGTTCCTATCAACTTTTGGACAAAATCCGTCAACTGGAAGGCTGTCTGTCTGTATGTCCGAAGTCATGCGAACACTATAACTCAAAAACTTGAATAGCTAGATGGATAAAATTTGGTACACTGTTTTATCGTCATGAATGTAGGTCCGTATAAAAGTTTGGGCCAAATCCGTCAAAGGGCTGTCTGTCTGTCGGTCTGTATAATAGCATACTTGTTCAACGCCATGCGCATGCCTAAATGCCTGTGCAGAGAAGGGATACTCAGAAAATTTGGCAGTTTGCCAAAAACCAATTCTGGCGGCGAGATTTTGTAAGGAAGCAAACATTTAGGCATCTCGTTTTACTTGCGCATTGGAAGCAATCTCTGCGCATGCGCAAGCTATTCAGCGAGCAAGCTATTCTCCTGTTTTCTGCTCCGCACGCGGAACTTGCATTGCTCGCGTTTGATAAAAAAAAATAAATATTGCGAAGTTTTAATACATACGTATCTTTTTGAATATGATTCTTCACCTCAATATTTTACTATCACTATAATCAACAATGAAAAACCCTCTGATAGTCATTGCATTCTGGGTTACAGTTGGTTCGAACTTTTTATCAACGCAGGGGGAAGGGAAATGACAAATGTTTGAAAAGTATACGAGAAAGTTTAGGGGAGGCCACTCCGGCTGGTTTTTGTAACTTCTGTTGTTACCCTTTATCTCTAAAATAAGACATTAGTTATGTTTTTAACATATGTATTTACCGAGATATAGAGGATCTCCCATGCCAACGTTTTTTGTGGCGTTTTGGCGTTTGAATCAAATTCCTTCCTGACACCCCATTGGGAGGAACGTAGTCCTACGTTAAAACTTTTTGAGTTATGAATATGTAATAATATTTATCATCATGTTCTTTAATGAAAACTTATGAGGTAAAAAAAAAAAATCCCGACAATAATTTATGGACATCTGCATTTTCTGCTTATTCATTTCGGCGATATAGGAGATACCTTCTACAATAACTTAAGGTTAAAGATTTTAAATATGAATAAAAAATTTTACAAAACCATCAAACACATTAAGCAGCACTAAACTATTCGTAATATTTACCACAATGCCTTAAATTGACACAGAACATGACGAAGACCATTAATTTGCATAAGGTCAGGTGAATCAATTACACTAACATTTCACCTTGACTCTGAAACCTGACGAGATAAGTCAAGTAACAACCATGCGTTCGTAGTCATCAAAAGGTGTTATTTCGCAGCATAATTAACACACGATTTCCTCGAATCCGATATTACCCTACTCAGATGCCTTTGTGGTTTCAAGCAACAGAGGCAGCTTTCATGAATGGACTAATCTTTTTCTGCTTATTTTGTCGAATTTTCTTTTTTGGGAATTGTCCATTTTAGAGGATTAGATGCATTTCTCGTAGGGTTGCGCAATACTCACGGATTCCTCCGGCATATTCGACGGTCGGACTCACTGAGTCACCTCTGACGCAAAAAGCCGGGGTCGAAAGCGTTTAATCGCTCACCTCTAAAATTTCCTCAAAATGAGCATTACTTCCGATAAGAAAAGGAATGACCCGAGTGAAATCCCCTGCCTTACGCAATCTTGAGTCTTCTTTATCTTGGAACATCGTACGCACGTACGATTCGCTGGCGGATGCATTGATTGTATTGTCAAGCTTATATGTGGGTGTTGATGATGAAGTAGAAATTACTGATAGGGAAACGTTAATCTGAAGTGACCAGATTTTCTGAACTTCAATCGGGGACATTTTAGTAATCGTGTGAGTAACCCGGGACACTAGCAAAGGGGAAGTTCGATTGGCTTGGGACAAACCCCCTAAAATATGAAAATAAAAAAAAATTAAATAAATATTCAGAAAAAATGACATAATTAACTATCTTTAAAAAATAGGACGAGATAAAGAAGAATAAATAATACTGTCCCATAATAACAGTAGCAGTTGATGAATTTAATTTATCCCATAATAATAGTAGCAAAAAAATAAGTATAGAACGCAACATTTATTACCAAAAAACTAGATTAAATTAAACAATAAATTAAAAATATTACTCCTAATTTTTATTTTGAGTGTTCAGATAGTTTCTGCCTCCATCAATTCATAAATATCATTGGGCGAGGCTTGATGTTGTAGTGACTGTAGTACTACACTGATACTGTGTACTGATGTGTAGTGTTGTAGGACAATCGCAACTCGATGTTTGCTTGAAAACTCTCTTTTTTCATCTTACTTTTACAATGGGTTGATATTCAACTGAAACAAAACAATTGATTTCGATCAGCGGATGAAATTAGAAAAATAGTTATAATTCGTGATAATTAGGTTAACCTGAAAATTGAAAGACGTGTCAAAACAAATGATATATACAGGGTGTCCAACAAAGGACTCCCTCATTTTAAAATTAAATAACTCGGCAACGGAGATCGATAGAAGAACGAAACCAGTGATATGCTTAGTCTGAAAGCCGTAAAAATCTGATACAAAAGTTTCAAAATTAGTTATAAATGTTGCCGACAGGTGGCGCTGCAGGTTGTAATAGCTATTCAGAATCCGATAAGAAATCTATAAACTGTCCTTGGCAAGCACGAAAAATGCCTAATTTGAATCGATTGTGATGTGATTGCAACGATTACTTGCAAATGACAGTTTATAGCCTTCTTCTCGAAATCTGAACTGTGATTACAACGTACAGCGCCACCTGTCGGCTACATTTATAACTAATTTTGAAACTTTTGTATCAGATTTTTACGGCTTTCAGACTAAGCATATCACTGGTTTCGTTCTTCTATCGATCCCTGTTGCCGAGTTATTTAATTTTAAAATGAGAGAGTCCTTTGTTGGACACCCTGTATCATGAAACATTGATTTTAATTGAAGGCTTCGCAATTTTGCGCTACAACACAACTTACAGCTGCATTCGCCAATAATTCCCGTTTAAATATTCACTTGCTACTATTATTATGGGACAGAGGTAGTATCTTTTAGTATTGTTTTTACTATTTCTTCTGACTGATTCATCCAAATTGGTCGATTTGGGCGGCAATATTAAGGTAGAAAATAAAAGACTTTAAACGCTATTTTTTTTACTATAAGCTATTTAATTATAAGTGAAGTTCGGGAAATACTGGGACATTTATTTAAAATCCGGGACAAACTTTTAAAACTCGCGATTGTCCCGGAATCTTACAGGGAAATTTAGTTAACCCTACACTGCACATTTTTTTAAAAATTTTTCATCAGAAATTATGTAAATCTATACAAATGAATGAAAGGAATACAAAAGAATATTTATAAATTTAATTTTTTTTAAAGTTATTCTAACGTAGGACTACCCTTGGGGTCCCAGGAAGGAATTTGATTCATACGCCAAAACGCCACAAGAAACGTTGTATGGGAGATCCTCTATATCTCGGTAACTACATATTTTAAACACATAACTAATGTCTTATTTTAGAGATAAAGGGTAACAACAGAAGTTACAAAAAAAATTGAAAATTGGAAAAGAGTCACGCGAGTAAAGTAGTCCTACGCCTTTAACATCAACGGTTGTTTGAAAAGACAGCCTCTCGTCATTTTTTTCTTTATGCTTACTTATTCGAAACAAAAATAATTCAATCAGGAATTAAATTCCTATTATGAATTGCTGACTTGGAACATATCCACGCACGATTGAAGAATTCACAACAAAAGAATTGACGTTGGAATTTTTTTTTATTAAGAAATAAAACAATTTTCATTGCAACCTTAGTTTCATTTCATTTCGCCAATTTTCCATACATTAGTATTTCCGAGAAACGAAAGAGAATTTAGAGTAACTTCGAGAAACAAAAGAGAATCACGAGTAACTTCGGGAACAAGAGTATCGCGAGTAACTTCGAGAAACAAAAGGGTATCGCGAGTAACAAAGAGAATCCGAAAAGCATCGAGAAACAAAAGAGAATCGCGAGTAACGAAGAAAAGCCGAGAAACAAGAGTATCGCGAGTAAAGTAGTCCTACGCCTTTAACATCAGCGGCTGTTTGAAAAAGGCAGCCTCCCGTCATTTTTTTAATTAAGATAATTGAGTCAGTGCACGCGACATCACAGTTACATGGCATTCATAATCAAGCGAGGCTTCTAACATCTAACTGCATGCAGTTTTACACTCTGCTATGACTTCACGTCCTTTTACTTTCATCGAAGTGTGCAACTTATTCCAAAATTAAATTGTCACAGCGCATTTGACGTGCAGCAAATGAGCGTGAATTAAGTATATTAATTAGAATTTCTTTACTTTACTTTACACTACGACATACCCCTAACTCCATAGATAAAAATCTCCGGTTTGAAGTTTGGATGAGTGTGCGGAGAAACTTTGTTGAACAAAAAAAAGTTTACATACAGTGTTTTAACATGTGAAAATTATAAAAACGATGAAAAATGTGTGTCTACATATGGAAAGAAAAACTCGCGAAGCAAAAACAATTTTAAGACAGGTCCCAAAAGTTCGCTGCATCTATATACTTGTAGGAGGACTGATTAGGTCCCTAGGTATTGAACCTCTAGAGTGTAAAATTTCCTTACGGAAAGATTTTGCATTTTTAATTCAAAAATATAATAAATAAAAATCTTATTAATCAACTATTAAATAAATTGATGAATGATAGAAACGGTAATGATGCAAATATGAAAAACACTGTTCAGTGCTGGGTTAAGAGAGATCAACTGAAAATCCTTCCCCAGAGTGTTTCTAGCCATACAAAAAATAAATACATAAGAAAAAAATATCGAAATATTTGGCATATACATGCATGCATCTCTCTCAACAACTGGAATCTAGGGGGTCTATTCTGGTACCCCCGGTTGGGTTGGGAGTTGGGTTGGGTTCCTCACGTTAACAACGGAACCCAACCCAACCGGGTGTACCGGAATAGACCCCTTAGTCTGCATATTCACCGATTCCGGTTTAGGATTTCAGGACTTTTTGTGTGCAGCGCATTGCCCAGAAACTGGAAAGAAAAATTAATTGGCTTGCTTTGTTTGTAGCTTGGTTTTGTTAAATTATCCTCTCATTTTGGAGTTACTGTTCAGCAACGGATTCCGAGACTACCACTTTTGGACGATTTTACACCGGAAAGGGGTGTCAGGCTGTAAATAATTTAATAATAATATTGGGGGACCAAAATGTTAAAAATTCAAATATGTTGGGAGGAGGTAGCTAGGATATTTATAAAAAACATTGAAGCAAGGTAGATACCCAGAAATAAAATTTAAATTATAATATATATTGAACAATTAATTAATTCTGGGTACAAGATTAAATTACACAATAATAAGCAATTTTTGCAATACTGATATATTCACCTACCTTTGCTGACCTGGAAACCCTAGCTACTTAATCAAAAGTCAATTTGCATATAGTGGTAGTACAATACACATTGTGATAAATAAATAGAAGAATTAAAACAGAATCAAACTAGGATTTTAAAATTTTTTTTGTTTATTTAATAATTGTAAATGTTTAGATTAAACTGCCA
>BGPR01021747.1:0-23755 GCA_013235015.1 Araneus ventricosus
ACGGCTTTCAGACTAAGCATATCACTGGTTTCGTTCTTCTATCGATCCCCGTTGCCGAGTTATTTAATTTTAAAATGAGGGAGTCTTTTGTTGGACACCCTGTATGACTGTAGGGTGTGCGCATTAAAAAAACTAATCAAGGCATACGCATTAAAATACCTCATCAGGGGGTACACGAGTGAAAAAGGTTAGGAATCCCTAATCAGGGAATGAAGAGTAGTCTACTAAGGACTTAATAATTAGTAAAAAATTGTAACCCAAGTGTCATTTTAGTTTAAATAATAAGTATTAGTTTTGAACAATAGTATTGGAATTATTTATAAACTATTTATAATTTGTGTCTATTTTTTGTGAATTAAATTCATGATAGTTTTTAACTTTAAACCTAACGGATCTTCCCAAGAAGTAAGAATGTTTCAAATTTGCTATCCCGATATCCAACGGTCGGGCCTTTAGAAATTTTTGATCGCATTTTTCATCGTGCATATCACGGTTTACAGTTGTTATGTTATGCTACGGATATTTAAAAGACAAATTTTATATACAATTAACAATTTATATCCCACATGTTCAACTCAGATATAACATGAAAACTGGGGAATTTCACAGCATTTTGATTTTAAAATACCGCTGTAAATGTACTCAGAAAGTATACGTCATTACTTTGTAAGTGTGTAAAGTAATTTTATGCAGTATATATAATACTTCCAAACGAAACCACACAATCAAAAGCATTAAAAGAGCTCCAAACAGATAACCGCAGACAAGTGCTAATTGAATAGTTCATATCCAATAATAAATAGCTAGCCCATTTAGGCCAAATGTTATGACATTTAAAGTTTTGACTTGATTAATTGCACTGACATTAAATGTTATTAGAGTGTTAGTGACGAGGCACTTTTACTCAGAATGAGTGTAACAGCAATGAAAAACATTATGTAATTGTACCTTTGGAGGTGATTCAGAGGAGACAGAAACCCAAAACAAACAAACAACAAAAAAAATCTAGAAGAGAATCCCCCCAGAAAAAATGGAGCAAACGAATTCGAATGAGAAGAGTGGGAGGCAAATGGGAGCAAAAATCATTATGGAGGCTTGAGCGGGAGGGTCCATTTAGTTGTAGCATAAGGGAATGGATATGTTCCGTTATTGTTAGTGAAATTCAATTGTTCTAAAATCGTTGGATTATTATTTCTGATAATTTGCTGGAAGAACTTTCTTGAGAAAATTTGGATATGATTTTCTGTTGATTCCAGCTTGAGGTCTTTCTGTACAACATCATTTCGTATATACCAAGGAGAATTGGTAATAATTCGGATGATCTTATTTTGCATACTTTGCACATTTTTGAGATGAGTTTTGGCAGCAAGATCTCAGATTTGCGATGCGTAAGTAAGGACAGGACGAAGAATCTGCTTAAAGAGAGGCACTTTGTTGTTGAGGGAAAGTGGTGATTTTCTACCGATTAAAGGGGTGATCACGTGAACCTTCGCGCAGAATTTATCAGTATTATATTAAATGTGGCTGCGGAAAGTAAGTTTGAAGTCTAAGATTAAACCAAGGTAGTTAACCTCCTTGTCCCAAGACAGCTCTTCTTCAAAAAAGGTGAGAGATTGTAGATTGTTCCTAGGATGTCCTTTACCGAAGATTACAGATCCAGTCTTGTCGGAGTTAATGGCAACACCCCAGAGCGTGCACCATTTTTCGATTTCAATAAGACCAAGTTGAAGAGTTCTTATAACAAATTTAGTAGTGCTGGTATCATCAGCGAAGAAGCAGTTTGTGATGTGGTTGCTCATAGGAAAATCTGCAGTATAAACAGTATAGAGAAAGGGATTTAGAATACTTCCTTGTAACGTGTCAGCTTTAATATGGCCTGTTTCAGAAATTGTACTATTTAATTTAACTGTAAATGTTCTATTCCGCAGGAAAAGAGTTTTGATATCAATCAGATAATGATGTAATTTATTTGCAATCAGTTTGTAAATTAGGCCATTATGCCACATTCTGTCAAATGCCTTGCGCACATCGAGGAAAACTCCACCATTATAAAGTTTGTTGTTGAATCCATGAGTGATTAAGCTGGTAACACGAAAAAGCTGATGTTCACAGCTGTGGTTGGGGCGGAAGCCATATTGCTCATCAGGAATGACTTGTAGATCAGAGCAGTGTTCTTTTAGTCTGGCTAGAATTACTTTTTCATAGATCTTTCTTAGATTACTCAGGAGGCTGATAGGTCTATAATTTCCTGGTAGTTTATGGCTTTGTCCAGGCTTTAGAAACATGAGCACATATGCAATCTTCCAGGATGGAAGGAAATAGTGGTGAAGCTGACATTTGTTAAATACCTTGGTGATACAAGTGAGTGTATTTGGAGGAATCATCTTGAGTGCTTTATTCGGTATGCCATCTGGTCCAGTAGCTTTTTTTAGATTGATCTTTTTAATTATAGCTTGAATTTCGAAGGGAGAGGTAAGCTTGATATTGTTGTCATTTCTCGTTCTATTCAGAAATTTTTGAACTGCTTTGTTAACTTTGGAGATGTGTATATTATCATAAGGCTTCCATTGAAAATTTCCTTGATGCGTCGTAAATAGAGAGGCATTCCAGATTGAGACTAATCAGTCATTCGGATCAAGAGTCTTGATCACATTGGTTGATGTCAGCTTTTATTTCATTGGTGAACTGGGAGGATTTCCTTTTAAATCTGGGACCATATGTTATTTGCCATCTCTTTTTGATTTGATTTCTGAGGGTGATTTTATTTGTAATGCGAGAAGGCAACTTCCTGTGAGGGCCATTGATAATTTTTGCTTTAGAAGATTGGTTTATAGCTGTAAGAATTACAGTCGTAATTTTGTTGATGACCTCGTCGATATCCTTAGTTGAATTGATACTGGGGTTGCCTGAAATTGCCTCTTTGGCAATATCATAAAGCTTTCCTGTTTAGGGGTTTTAGGTGCAGCCTGAATAATTGACTTTGGGATTGCCCTTGCAATGTAAGAAAGTTGCAGGAGTTTATCAAGGTTTGGGACAATCCCTGGAACAATGATTTCCAGAGCATTTCATGCATCTGGGATCTCTAGTACATCTACTACTATGATGGAAATAATCCTGGCATTTGTAACATTGGCCCGGCGTTTGTTTTTTCGTTAAGGACTCAACAGAGACTCTAATTTGACCAATATATTCAAGGTAGTAGATTTCATAGGATTTAGAGAATTTCGGTAAAACCACTAAAAAGAGTGGTATGTTTTTGTGGATTGTCTGTGTCGCAAGGGGTGATATAATTCGGGAGTAAAACCTTGGCGTGCTAATCCTTGCATTATGACGCTAACATCATGGTCTGGATCGACGCCTCGAATAACAATTTTGATCTTCTTTTCGTCATTAAGTTCAAAGGCGTGGGATTTAAGACCATCTTTATTTATTTGCCTTGCCTTTGAATTTTACGGTGGGCTTCACATCTGGGAGGAAAGATCTTTAATTTGTCGCTGGAGATTATTCGACCAGTAACTAGTTCTTCAGTTAATGCTGAGAGGGTTTGAAGGAGCTGCGGTACATTTTTAGGATTGTCAATCACAATTGGAGGGACATAAGGAATCTTTTCTTTGATAGAACATTCTTTTTCATTTTGAGGTGTTTGAGATTGTTGAAAGTTTTTGAGGTTTGGGTTATCTTGCTTTCCAGAATTCTTTTCAGAAATATCCTGCTAGGTGGATCTATTAATCTAATCATCGCTATTCATGGAGGTGTCTTCCACCCGAAGGGGATCATCATCTTCATTTTCCGAATTTACAAAGCGATTGCTTGTATTTATTTCACATTAAAAGGATTGCTTAATCTTTTTTGAAGCATTTTTATCTTTCTGAGGGGATCTCCTATTATTCTTACTTTTTTGTTAAATGCATTAGATGTGGAAGAGGATTCACTATCAGAACCTCCATCGGAAAAGATATTATTTACATGGGAATTTGTATAAGCATTAGCAATAATTTGGCTGGACAACAAGGTTGTAAGAATACTAATTTTCCTATGCAAAATACGGCTAAGAGACCTATCTAGCATATGGATAGCATTCGATAATTCAAGAGATTGGGGGGAGGGGTTTTTTCCGAAATATCAAGACATGCATCAATTTTTCAAAATAAATATCAGACTTCTCTATACCGTTACACTTAGAAATATCGTTACTATTACAAACACTAAGAGCAAAGTTTAAAGAATCGGCCCTTACCCCTTCTCTGGTAGCAATCATCTCGTTTTGAGTAGCCATATATCCTTTAATTAACACAGTTTTGGTAAATACAGGAATAACAACACACACGTAATCCAGAAGCAAAGTTCGCTCTAGAGAACTAACACCCGAAATAGGTGTAATGCACAGCGCTTCAACGAACGCAAGATAGGTAAGAAGTCAGCGCGACTGCTGTAGGTCCACACGGTAAACGGCGCGAGTGAGTACAAGTCCAAAATGAAAACACTGATGTTGGAGGGAGGGAGGGGGGAGGAGTCCTCTCCAGTCGGAAGTCGAAACGGAGAACTTTTAGTTTAGCGCACGGCCACTAGGTAGAAGCTCATCTCAGTTAGCAATGGAGAAACGAAATGTATCCAAGCGGGTTGTAGAGACGATCTTCAACTTGCATCGCATCAAACAGTAGAAAGCAGCAATCCAACGAATCCTTTATCCAAAGTGCCTCATGATCAATTCTATTACCATCCTGAATGCGACAAGAAGTTAATGATGATTTGGCTGCAGGTGCCATCACCTGCATTTCTTGGCAATTATAAGCTTTTCATGAATGAATGAATTATACACAAAAAAATTCTTTTTTTGAGAAAGGTTGACTTATACCACAAGTGCCCGTAAGAAACGCTGGAAACGTTTAACTACTGCCAACACCACCTACTGAGTTATAAGCGCCATCTAGCAAGAATGCGGTGTCAATTAGCGAAACAGAAACATTGTTAGAGATAATCACTACATTCATAGCAATATTATGCAGATTTGATTGGTTATCAGATTCCAATTAGACCTTATATGAAATTAAATGAATTGAAATTCGAAAAAAAATGAAGGTAACAGCCGTTGAGATGAAAAATTAAACGGGGATTCGTAGCATAATAATCTTTTACTTCATACACGTTTATCAGATATTTTCTGGAAACTGCCGAATTTTATATTATTATGTGTGTTCAAAAACAGTGCTATCAAAAGTGTAGGGCAACTCTGCAGATCATCAATATGTAACTGTCCAAGCACCTTTTCAGGTTTAAGTGATTTAATAGCGATAAGTAAATAAATAAATAAAAGGGAATCGAACATCTACACCGAACATCGTGCCATGATATTTTATGCTTGATTTCAGTGGACCTTGTTTTCTTTGTGTAAAGATATTTCATAACTTAATTTACTTAATAAATATAGTTATGATAATAATTATTATTAGGTATAATAATTAATTTTTGCTTAGTGACACGAGAGCTAATAAAACATTACATTAATTACTAACGATCTTCCTTCTTTATTGCTTGCAGTTAAAGAATGAAAAGCATTTTTACACGAGCTTGTTTAATCTGATTTTAGATTACTTATTAAAAGTAATGAAAAAAATTGCACTGATATAAAATTGGTATTGCTTGCTGTTGTGTTTTAAAGCGGTGCAAAAATTCTTTGTCTGCGATAATATGCTAAAGAAATATTCAGGAAAAATGCAAAAATTTCGAGAATTTTTAATTAAATAAAAATCTATTTAAAATTTTGCAAAATTCTTTCTTATGAGACACCCACTATGTACTTGCCACAGAGAAGAAGAATCAGACGTTTAACTCCTATAGACCCTAATGGCAACTTTTTTAACATTGCGTTTCACATAGACAGTACGCCACTGGTGGGCTCCAAATTTACCGCAATACGTCATATCTGTAACGTCACCGTGACGCGATGGGAAACAAAACCAATCCCTATCGTCATGACAACGATGTAAACAATAATTAGGTATTTATTGAATATTCAACTCGTTTTTCGACGATTATTAAATTTATGAATAGCAATTTTTTTTATATTTTTATTTAAAAATGTTATTGTTCTAATAATAATGTCTTTTATTTTTTATGTAATTATTTTAAATCTCTCAATAAATTAGCTTTTTTTTTAATACAGAAATTAAAAGAAAAATTGGAATATCATTCAAAACATTAAAAAATGATTTGCCTGTTTCCTAGGGGAGAAATAATTTATAACAAGTGGATGTATAATTTAAGAAGATTAAAGTTTTTTTCATATTATTCATTTCATTTATCCTTTTTTAAAAAAAAAGATCTTTCTGACAAGATCATAATTTTTTTAAAATAGGAAATTAATTTTTATTGAATTAGATATTTTACTATCACTTTCAGAAAATGTTAAAACTTCAAAGATAAATTAATTTTTCATAAATTCACATTCAATATTATTAAAGACATAAAAATTGTTAAAATGTAATTTCCATAGAAGAAATTCACTAGTGACTTTTTTGCACTCTGCAGGAAATCAAATTTGTTGTTTTAGTTAATATTACACTATTTCTTTCAAAATATTTTGAAACTTCAACAATAAATTAATTTTTAATAAATACACATTCATTCTTGTACATTATTTAAAAACTAATAGAATGTAATTTCCATAAAGAAAATTCATTTGTGTATTTTTTTTAACTAGAAATTTTTTTAATGTGTTATCACTATACTATCTCTTTCGGAATATGTTTAAACTTCAACAATAAATTTAATTTTAATGAATTCACATTTAATATTATTCAAAATACTAAAATTGATAGAATATAGGTAATTAATTCACTTGTAATTTTCTTAAACTCTGAAAGAAATTGCATTTGTCTCTTGAGTTAATATTATACTATCTCTTTCAGAATATTTTAAAACAGTTTTGAATAAATACGCATCAATTCCTTTTCAAGATACGAGTATTGACAATATACAAATATTGGTAGAATGTACTTTCCACAGAGAAAATTCATTTGTGAAATTAAAGTTTCAGAATTTTTCCAACCTCCTCCCACGAAAATTTAAATCCTTTATCTGGTTATGAAACAAGATGCTATAATAAATACAAAATACTTAAAAGAATGTCACATTTTATTGAACAAGCATAATAAGTTATAAAACATAACATTTCTAGCAAATAAGTGCCTAGACACCAGAGTTAATTGTTATATACAGAATAAAAATATTCTATATAAGAAAGTGTTATAAAAAAAACCAATAGCTAGATTTTAATCGAATGAACTTAGCACCTAGGGTGGCCCTATCAGGAGTTTTGGTGATACTATTTCTTTGGGAACATAAATTAAAATTAGACAAAAAACATTCACGTTAATTGACAAAATATTGACACAAATTATTTGTGAACTATTTTAAGCCAGATTATTTACTGATATCATAATCTTTAAAATCCCAAAAAAAAAACTGTATGGTTTTCTAAAATTTTAGCATCATCTACCATTAACTTTTGACATTCAAAAAGCAACAAATATTTTTTAGGAAAATAACCTGAAATATAAGATAACACATTTTCTTCAACATTATCTAAGATATTTTTAAATGTAAGCTGTTCACATTATGTTGTACACTTTCCGCAGCACAGTCTTCAGAGCTTATAATGTCTAAATAACCCTATTGAGTTTTGTAAAAAGATGTTATAGTAAATGCAAAAAATCTCAAAAAATAATGTAACAATTTAATGGAATAAGCATAATAAAATACAAAACATTGTTAATACATAGCATTTCTAACAAACAATGCGTACTAACCAGATTTATTTGTTATATATAGTAGTATGAAAATATTCAATATAAGGGAATGTAGTTTTTTAAAAAATCAATAGCTGAGGGATTCATAACACAATGTTCCTTCATGCCTAAATTGGTTCCTACCATGAGTTAAAATTCCCGAGAAACTTCTCTCCTACTGCCCAGCATAGGAAAAGGTTCAATTTGATATTATAATTTCTGATTAAATATTTTAGGCAGAATTTTTCTTTTCTGGAAAAATATTTATCAGCTTAAACATATAAAAATTATTAAAAATATCATAAAAATAAAAAATTACAAATGCAAAACATTTAAAAATTTATCCTTGCTCTTTGTCATCTAGTTGATTAAAAATATTTAAATTACTAACTATTATAAATACATTAAAATACTAACTATACAAATACATTTTACTATAATCAAATTTACTAACACCATATTCTATAGAAAATAATAATAAAAAAACTGTATGATTATCTAAAGTTTTAGAATCATTTATGAGTAACATTATGCATTCTATACATTCATGATAACAAATTTTTTAAGCAAAATAACATAAAATATAAGATAAAATATTTTTCTCACAGTCTCCAGAGCTTATGACATAATTTCTTTTAATCAAAGGAACTGAAGTTAGTTAGGGTGTATGTATCATCATTCTCACATTTTTTAAAGATGATGACCTTTTGAAAACAAATGCAAAAAAGCAATTTCTCAAAATATAATATGACAGTATAAAGGGTGTAATGATAACTTAGAAACAGACTCATTATCAGAGTACACAAAGAAAATCAAAAATTTATTTTCTGAAATACAGTAGAAAATTGCTGCATTGTTAAAACATCTACTGAAGCTATGATCAACAGAATCATTTGAGGTAAATATAAATCAATAGATATAATATAAATTAGTTCTTCTTAACATAAATGCCATTATAAACTTCATTTATTAACTAAACTTGACAGGAGTGGAGTTTGGATTTTTATGGCGCAAGAGCCGGCTTTGACTATGCTGCGCCAAGACATATGTTAGTAAACTTGTAAGACACAGTTCTATCAAATTTTCAAATCACAGAGTAACACTTTCTCCCCATTATTCCAAAAGTTCCTTTTTATTCTATGAACTATATAACACATAGATACTATTCCTCTGTTATCTTCTCAGTTATCCTGTACAACCTGCAACTGCAAAAATCTCAAAGTTCCTGAAAGGACAAACAAAATTTCATCAGAATCCATTTCTATAACATAAATTTCCTTATATTAAAAACACTACTAAATTTTTATGCATTACTATTAATAAAATATTCACTTCAGAGGGTCTTTGACCAGGACTAATAATTCGAATTCTAAGTAATTAACAATATAATTAACTTTTTTGTGTCAAATTGTGATAATTAAAACCGATCAAAATATTTTGGTATTCTAAATAAAGTATTACCTAATATGCTTATCAGAAAAGCTTTATTTTATTTATACAAAAGAGTATTCAAAGTTTAATTTTCATCTGTAAAATCTCTACATTATTAATAAAAATTAATAAGAATCAGAAATATATTCTTAAAATAGAATTTAAATGTGTGAAAAAAAAGATGTTATATACAGTTAAACTGATTTATTTATAATGTATACTTACTTATAGCAGCAAATAAATTGATGTAACATTGTAATATGAGTAATAATATAATGTATACAAATTGTAGTATAATCAATTAGTTAACATTATCTAGACTACAGAGTTTCTTATTGAGTTCTTTTGTTTAATAGCGTTTCACATCAGACCATTTTTAATTTAGAACGCTTAATACACAACCCAAAATTACTTTAACTTTCAGCTAAAATAACAATTTTCATACTTTTCCATGATACAAAGCAACTTCTCAAAATCGAAATAATCTAAAATGATAGAAAACTTTATCTTAATATCTACAATATAGTTATGAATGTATTATTGCATACATAATTTATAATATATAGCGGTATTTCTATTAACATAGGATCTCAAATATAATTTCAACTTTACTGATAAAAGAATTGCAGCTCGTGGAAATTATTATAACAGTTAACAATAAATATTTTCACAGTAATAGTAAAAGAAAGTTATCGCTTTTAAGGTTATTTTTATTCCCAGGTCATTATTAAGAAATAAATCTATAAAAATACAGGAATGCATGCATTTTTCTCATACTGCATATGGCGTAAACTGTATTATTCCTTTAGGATGAGAAGTTTTAGTCAGCGAAAATAGCACGGAAAAAAAACCTAAACTACATTATTTTATTTATAAAAGTGAATGTTCCAAGCTTCTGATTAACTTAAATCGATTTTGATATAAGTTATGAAACACGTATTAAACTTACCTGTTCTTATCAAGATCGACATCGAACAAACACAACAAACATGGCGGCAACCTTGGTGTTGCCGCCATCTTGCTTTATCCTTTTAATTGTTGTATGATAGAGACGCATGAATGAAAGAGTGAATGTTTTCTGCATGAACGCATGTATGAGTTATCTAATGCAACTAACCATATTTTATCTTTCAGAATACCCCCTTCCTAGTTTGTTATATATTAATTTAGGTTTAAATCAATTTTCTCGAAAGGACCATTGGTAAGTAATTTTTAGTACCGGAGATTAAGGACCCCTGAGTCCGAGCGCTCCGTGAAAACACATTCATCCCTGGTGTGTATGTAACTATCCAAGCACCTTTTCAGGTTTAAGTGATTTAATAGCGATAAAGAAATAAATAAATGAAGGGAAATCGAACATCTACTTCTAACATCATGCCAAGATGTTTTATGCTTGATTGCATTGGACTTTGTTATCTTTGCATAAAGATTATTTCATCACTCCATTTATCTACTGATAAATATAGTTATTATAATAATTATTATAGGGAATAATAATTATTTTTGCTTAATGACATGAAAGCTAATAAAATACTACATTAATTACTAACGATCTTGCTTCTTTATTGCCTGCAATTAAATAATTAAAAGCATTTTCACACGAGCTTGTTTAAACTGATTTTAGATTACTTATTAAAAGTAATGAAAAACATTGCACTAATAAAAAAATTGGTATTGATTGCAGTTGTGTTTTAAAGCGGTGCAAAAATGCTTTGTCTGCGATAATATGCTGAAGAAATATTCAGGAAAAATACTAAAATTTCGAGAAATTTTGATAAATAAAAATCTATTTAAAATTTTGCAAAATTCTTTCTTATGAGACACCTACTATCTACTTGCCTAATTTGGTATTGCTATGTGAAATTGTTTGTCCGGTAGAGTTTTTTGAAAGATTTTTGCATCACGCATGTTGCAAATTAAAAAGAATATGCCACAGACAGTAAAAATTAGTATACTACAAACACAATTAAAATTCTTATACCTCAAATCCACCAATCCACGTTTTTCAGCGGTTTTATTGGAGCGCTACCAACATCCAAAATATTCTCATAAGCGGTTTTAATTATCCAGCATAAGGAAGTGCCACCAGTTTGTTATTTTAATTATATTAGACACAACAAATACCTGACCGACATTAGATTTTATTAAAGTGTTAGAGCCAAGCACTTTTACTCAGAATGAGTGCAGCAGCAATGAAAATCTTTATGTATTAGTACATTTGGATTTTACTGAGAAGAGACACAAGCACAAAACAAACAACAACAAAAAATAGCTCGAAGCGAATCAGAAGAAAAGGGAGCAAATGATTTGGAATTAGAGTAGTGGGAGTCAAATGGGAACAAAAAGCATTACGGAGGCTTGAGAGGGAATGTCAGTTTAGTTGTAGCATAAGGGAATGGACTTTTTCCGTTATTGTTAATGAAATTCAATTGTTCTAAAATCGTTGTATTATTATTTCTGATAATTTGCTGGAAGAACTTTCTTGAGAAAATTTGGATATGATTTTCTATTGATTCCAGCTTGAGGTCTTTGTGTAGAACATAATTTGGTATATACCAAGGAGCATTGGTAATAATTCGGATGATCTTATTTTGCATAATTTGCACTTTTTAGAGATGAGTTTTGGCAGCAAGACCCCTTGATTTGCGATGCATAAGTAAGAACAGGACGAAGAATCTGCTTATAAACAGAAGCACCTTTTTGTTGACAGAAAGTGGTGATTTTCTACCGATTAAAGGTATGATAACGTGAACTTTCGCCCAGAATTTATCAGTATTATATTTATGTGGCTGCGGAAAGTAAGTTTATAGTCTAAGATTAGAACCAAGATATTTAACCTCCTTGTCCAAGACAGCTCTTTTTCAAAAAAGGTGAGAGATTGTAGATTACTCCTGGGATGTCCTTACGGAACATTACAGATCGAGTCTTGTTAGTGTTAATGGCAACACGCCAGAGCGTACACCATACCTTGATTTTAACAAGTCCACATGGAAGAGTCCTCATAACAAATTTAGTAGTGCTGCCCTGTGCCAGCATTGCCGTGCCATCAGCGACGAAGCAGTTTATGATGTGGTTATTCATAGGAAAATCTGCAGTGCAAACAGTATAGAGAAGGGGTATAGAATACTTCCTTGTAGCGTGCCAGCTTTAATATGGCCTGTTTAAGAGAGCGTACTATTTAATTTAACTTTAAATGTTCTATTGAGTAGGAAAAGAATTATGATGTCAATCAGATATGAGGTAATTTATTTGCAATCAGTTTGTAAATTGGGTCATTATGCCACATTCTGTCGAATGCCTCGTGCACATCGAGGAAAACTCTACCATTATAAAGTGTGTTGTTGAATCCATGAGTGATTAAGTTGGTAACACGAAGAAGCTGATGTACACAGCCATAGTTGGGTCGGAAGCCGTATTGCTCATTAGGAATGATTTGTAGATCAGAGCAGTGTTCTTTTAGACTGTCTAGAATGACTTTTTCATAGATCTTTCCTAGATTACTCAGGAGGCTGATTGGTCTATAATTTCCTGGTAGTTTATGGTTTTGTCCAGGCTTTAGAAACATGAGCACATATGCAATCTTCCAGGATGGAAGGAAATAGTGGTGAAGCTGACATTTGTTAAATACCTGGATACCATACAAGTGAGCAGATTTGGAGGAATCATCTTGAGTGCTTTATTCGGTATGCCATCTGGTCCAGTCTTTTATGGATTGATCTTTTTGATAATAGCTTGAATTTCGAGGGGAGAGGTAAGCTACGTATTGTTGTCATTTCTCTAGCTATTGAGGAAATGCTGAACAGCTTTATTAACTTCGGAGATGTATCTATTGTCGCAATGCTCAGGGTTTGTCTGTAAGGAATTTTCAAGCGAATACTTAAATGCCTTCGCTTTTCCGAGGGGGTGTACTTGAGCCCATCCTTATTAAGAATAGGAGGGATTTTGTGGAACTTCCTTGAGAATTTCCGAGTTGCGTTGTAGATAGATAGGTCTTCCTGATTTATGCTAAGAAGCCATTCGATCCAAGAATCTTGATCATATTGTTTGATGTCAGTTTTAATTTCATTGGTGTGATGGGTGGATTTCCTTTTAAATCTGGAGTCGTAGGTTATCTGCTATAACTTTTTGATTTATTTCTGAGGATAATTTTATTTGTAATGCTAGGAGGCAGCTTCCTGTGCGGGCCGTTGATAAGTTTTGCTTTGGAAGTTGGTTTATAGCTGTAAGAATTACAGCCGTAATTTTGCTGATGACCTCGTCGATATCCTTAGTTTAATTGATACTGGCGAGATTTAAAGTGGCTCACAGAGAAAAAGAATCAGAGGTCTCACTCCGGGGTTTATTTCAGCGCTCCCAGTGGAATCCAAGAGAACTAGCCACTTTAAATCTCGCCGCCGTTTCAAACGGAACACCAAGGTCGCCGCCCTGTTTGTTGTGTTTGTTCGATGTCGATCTTGATAAGAACAGGTAAGTATAATACGTGTTTCCTAACTTATATCAAAGTCGATTTAAGTTAATCAGAAGCTTGTAACATTCACTTTTATAAATAAAATAATGTAGTTTAGATTTTTTCGCGCTATTTCCGCTGACTGCTGCAATTAACACCGACAAAACTCGCTCTGCAATGTTCTCTAAAGAACATCCTAGGAATAATCTACAATCTCTCACCTTTTTTGAAGAAGAGCTGTCTTGGGACAAGGAGGTTAAATACCTTGGTTTAATCTTAGAATCCAAACTTACTTGCCGCAGCCACATTCAATATAATACTGATATATTCTGGGCGAAGGTTCACGTGATCATACCTTTAATCGGTAGAAAATCACCACTTTCCCTCAACAACAAGGTGCTTCTGCTTAAGTAGATTCTTTGTCCTATCCTTACTTATGCATCGCAAATCTGGGATCTTGCTGCCAAAACTCATCTCAAAAATGTGCAAATTATGCAAAATAAGATGTTGCTAATTATGACCAATGCTCCTTGGTATATACGAAATGGTTTTATACACAAAGACCTCAAGCTGAAATCAACAGAAAATCATATCCAAGTTATCTCAAGGAAGTTCTTCCAGAAAATCACCAGAAATAATAATCCTGCAATTTTAGAACAATTGAAATTCAATAACAATAACGGAAAATAGCCATTCCCTCATGCTACAACTAAATGGAGAATCCCGCTGAAGCTTCCATAATGCTTTTTGCTCCCATTTGCCTCCCACTACTCTCATTCCAATTCATTTGCTCCATTTTTTTTCTGATTCGTTTATAGATTTGTTTTGTTTGTTTGTTTTGTGTTTGTATCTCCTCTGAATCACCTACAAAGGTACAGGTACATAAAAATTTTTCATTGCTGTTACACTGATTCTGAGCAAAAGTGCCAAGGCACTAACACTCTAATAACATCTATTGTCAGTCCACTGATTAAAGCTTCTCATCCTAAAGGAATAATACTGTTTACGCCGCATGCAATAAAGGAAAAATGCATGCATTCCTGTATCTTTATAGACTTATTTCTCAATAATATGACCTGGGAATAAAAATAACCTTAAAAGCGACAACTTTCTTTTAGTATTACTGTGAAAATTTTATTGTTTACTGTTATAATAATTTCCACGAGCTGTAATTCTTTTATCAGTAAAGTTGAAATCATATTTGAGGTCCTATGTTAATAGAAATACCGCTATATATTTTAAATTATGTATGCAATAATACATTCATAACTATATTGTAGATATTAAGATAATGTTTTCTATCATTTTAGATTATTTCGATTTTGAGAAGTTGCTTTGTATCATGGAAAAGTATGAAAATTGTTATTTTCGCTGAAAGTTAAAGTAATTTTGGGTTGTGTATTAAGCGTTCTAATTTAAAAGTGGTCTGATGTGAAACGCTATTAAACAAAAGAACTCAATAAGAAACTCTGTAGTCTAGTTAATGTTAACTAATTGATTATATTACAATTTGTATACATTATATTATTACTCATATTACAATGTTACATCAATTTATTTGCTGCTATAAGTATGTATATATTATAAATAAATCAGTTTAACTGTATATAACATCATTTTTTGCAAATTTAAATTCTATTTTAAGAATATTTTTCTGATTCTTATTAATTTTTATTAATAATGTAGAGATTTTCCAGATGAAAATTAAACTTTGAATACTCTTTTGTATAAATAAAATAAAAAAAAAGCTTTTCTGATAAGCATATTAGGTAATACTTTATTTAGAATGTCAAAATATTTTGATATGTTTTACTTATCACAATTTGACACAAAAAAGTTAATTTTATTGTTAATGATTTAGAATTCGAATTATTAGTTCTGGTTAAAGACCCTCTGAAGTGAATATTTTATTAATAGTTATGCATAAATATTTAGTAGTGTTTTTAATATAAGGAATTTTATGTTATAGAAATGGATTCTGATGGAATTTTATTTGTCCTTTCAGGAACATTGAGATTTTTACAGTTGCAGATTCCACAGGATAACTGAGAAGATAAATAATAGAATAAAAAGGAAATTTTGGAATAATGGGAAGAAAGTATTACTCTGTGATTTGAAAATTTGATAGAACTTTGTCTTACATGTTTACTGTCATATGTCTTGGCGCAGCATAGTCAAAGCTGGCTGTTGCGCCATAAAAATCCAAACTCCACTCCTTACAAGTTTAGTTTATAAATGAAGTTTATAACGGAATTTTTGTTAAGAAGAAATAATTTATATTATATCTATTGATTTATATTTACCTCGAATGATTCTGTTGATCATAGCTTCAGTAGATGCTTTAACAATGCAGCAATTTTCTACTGTATTTCAGAAAATAAATTTTTGATTTTCTTTGTGTACTCTGATAAAGAATCTGTTTCTAAGTTATCATTACACCCTTTATTTTGTCATATTATATTTTGAGAAATTGCTTTTTTGCATTTGTTTTCAAAAGGTCATCATCTTTAAAAATGTGAGAATGATGATACATACACCCTAACTAACTTCAGTTCCTTTGATTAAAAGAAATTATGTCATAAGCTCTGGAGACTGTGAGAAAAATATTTTATCTTATATCTCAGTTTATTTTGATTAAAAAATTTGTTATCATGAATGTATAGAATGCAAAATGTTACTCATAAATGATTCTAAAACTTTATATAATCATACAAGTTTTTTATTATTATTTTCTAAAGAATATGGTGTTATTAAATTTGATTATAGTAACATGTATTTGTATAGTTAGTATTTTAATGTATTTATAATAGTTAGTAATTTAAATATTTTTAATCAACTAGATGACAAAGAGCAAGGATAACTTTTTAAAAATTTCTTCTTCTGTCACATTAAAAATTAAGTTCAATATCAAAATTATGAACAACAATGGAAAATCAACATAAGTTCTAAAAAGAATTGAATTATGTTTTGCATTTGCAATTTTTTATTTTTATGATATTTTTTAATAATGTGTATATGTTTAAGCTGATAAATATTTTTCCAGAAAAGAAAAATTCTGCCTATGATATTTAATCAGAAATTATAATATCAAATTGAACCTTTTCCTATGCTGGGCAGTATGAGCGAAGTTTGTCAGAAGTTTTAACTCATGGTAGGAGCCAGTTTAGGCATGAAGGAACATTCTGTTATACCCCAGCTATTGATTTTTTTAAAAAACTACATTCCCTTATATTGACTATTTTTATACTACTATATATAACAAATAAATCTGGTTAGTAGGCATTGTTTGTTAGAAATGTTATGTATTAACAATGTTTTGTATTTTATTATGCTTATTCTATTAAATTGTTACATTATTTTTTTGAGGTTTTTTGCATTTCCTATAGCATCTTGTTACAAAACTCAGTAGGGTTTTATTTAGACATTATAAGCTCTGAAGATTGTGCAGTGGAAAGTGTACAACATGATGTGAACAGCTTACATTTAAATATATCTTAGATAATGTTGAAGAAAATGTGTTATCTTATATTTCAGTTTATTTTCCTAAAAAATATTTGTTGCTTTATGAATGTCAAAAGTTAATGGTAGATGATGCTTAAATTTTAGAATATCATACAGTTTTTTTTTTTTTTAAATTTTAAAGATTATGATATCAGTAAATAATCTGGCTTAAAGTAGATAACAAATAATTTGTTTCAATATTTTGTCAATTAACGTGAATTTTTTTTGTCTAATTTTAATTTATGTTCCCAAAGAAATAGTATCACCAGAAAATTGAACGTTGTCTTAAGCAAAGTAAATAGAGTTTTTTAATGATCACCTGGAACACAAAGAGAAAACGCAATGTTTTTTTTTATTTCGTCCTTTGTTGGAATTATGTACCATGATTTCAAATCCAACACAAGTTCTAAAAATAGTTGAAATATGTTCCCCAGTTTTATTTTTTTGATGATTTTATTAAAGTTTAGCTTGCAAATGTTTTTGAATAAAAATATGTGTGTTGTTCAATCATAATTTCATAATGGAACACTTACCAACGCTAGGTGATCACTCCCAATGAGGTGCATCTGGAGTTTGAACTCCTGATAGGGCCACCCTAGGTGCTAAGTTCATTCGATTAAAATCTAGCTATTGTTTTCTTATAACACTTTCTTATGTAGAATATTTTTATTCCGTATATAACAATTAGCTCTGGTTTCTATGCACTTATTTGCTAGAAATGTTATGTTTTGTAGCTTATTATGCTTCTTCAATAAAATGTGACATTGTTTTAAGTATTTTGTATCTATTATAGCATCTTGTTTCATAACCATATAAAGGTATTTAATTTTTTGTGGGAGGAGGTCGAAAAATTCTGAAAAGTTAACTTCACAAATGAATTTTCTCTGTGGAAAGTACATTCTACCAATATTTGTATATTGTTAATACTCGTATCTTGAAAAGGAATTGATGTGTATTTATTCAAAACTGATATAAAATATTCTGAAAGATATAGTATATTATTAACTAAGGCGACAAATATAATTTCTTTCAGAGTTTAAGAAAATTATAAGTTAATTAATTACCTATATTCTATCCATTTTAGTAACTTGGATAATATTGAATGTGAATTCATTAAAAATTAATTTCTTGTTGAAATTTAAACATATTCCGAAAGAGGTAGTATAGTGATAACATTAAAAAAAATTCTAGATTAAAAAAAAATTCCCAAATGAATATTTTTTATGGAAATTACATTCTATTAGTTTTTAAATCTTGTCCAAGAATGAATGTGTATTTATTAAAAATTAATTTATTGTTGAAGTTTTAAAATATTTTGAAAGAAATAGTATAATATTAACTAAAACAACACATTTGATTTCCTGCAGAGTGTAAGAAAGTCACAAGTGAATTTCTTTTATGGAAATTACATTTTATCAATTTTTGTGTCTTTAATAATATTGAATGTGAATTTATGAAAAATTAATTTATCTTTGAAGTTTTGAGATGTTCTGAAAGTGATAGTATAATATCTAACTCAATAAAAATTAATTTCCTATTTTAAAAAAAATTATGATCTTATCTGAAAGACCTTTTTTTCAAATAAGGATAATAATAACTAGTAATTTGACCTGTCCTTACGGACATACAAATATCGAGCCAGTGACGGTTCTGAAGAACGCCAGCAAAATAGAATACAAAATTTCTTCACAAAGTACACTGCTTTATAGAGAAAAGGTTAAACTAACCAACACAATTTCACAATTTCAAATTCCTAAACGCACTTTCAAACTTTCCTAAACACAAAATCTTGATTAATTATCAAATAACATAAATTAAAATACAATCAAAGAAAATCAAAGAGGAAAGAAAAAAGAAAGCATAAATTATATATATATATATATATATACACAGGAAGCCACAAATTAAACTCTAAACATGCAACACACTGCATCAAAAGAAAAGGCTATATCCACCTACACAGAATTTCCTATCACATTTTGAAATTTTCAGATACATAATTTCAAACTGTCCAATATACAATTTCTTGAATAATAACCAAATAAAATTAAAATAATAATAATAATAAAGAAAATAAGAAAAAGAAAAGAAAATAGGAAGCCACAAATTTAGAAATGAATTATATAAAATAAACTTTAATCTTCTTAAATTTTACACCACTGGTTACAAATTATTGGCCCCCTAGGAAACAGGCAAATCAATTTTTTAATGTTTTGAATGATATTCCAATTTTCCTTTTAATTTCTGTGTTAAAGAAAAAGCCAATTTATTGAGAGATTTAAAATAATTATATAAATAATAATTGACATTATTTTTAGAACAATAACATTTTTAAATTAACAATATTTTTAAAAAATCGGCTATTCATAAATTTAATAATAGTAGAGAAACGAGTTGAAATTCAATAAATCCGTAATTATTGTTTACATCATTGTCATGACGATAGAAATTGGTTTTGTTTCCATTTGCGTCACGGTGACGTCACAGAGATGATGTATTCCGGTTAGTTCGTTTGGAGCCCAACAGTGGCGTACTGTCTATCTGAAACGCAATGTTTAAAAAGTTGCCTTTAGGGTCTATGGGAATGAGACCTCTGATTCTTCTTCTCTGAGAAGTGGTTAGTTCTCTTGAATTCCATTGGGAGAGCTGAATTAAACCCCGGAGTGAGACCTCTGATTCTTTTTCTCTGTGCTACTTGCCTAATTTGGTATTTCTCTGTGAAATTGTCTGTCCGGTAGCGTTTTTTAAAAGATTTTTACATCAGGCATGTCGCAATTTACAAATAGTATGCTGCATCGAATAAAAATTAGTACACTTCAAACACAATTATAAATCTTATACTTCTAACCCACCATTAGTGATGAGTCGTTCACTCCTGAACGAATCCGAAGATCCCGATCCTCAAAAGGAACGACCGGATCCGATTCCAACCAAAAGGAACGGAATCCGCCGAATCCGCGGAATCGGATTCGTGTTGAATCCGCGGAATCGGATTCGTGTTGAATCCGCGGAATCGGATTCGAGATGAATCCGCGGAATCGGATTCCAGATTAATCCGCGGAATCATCATTTGGGGTCATGGATGATGCAGATAAGTTTCTTTGCGAGGGGCAGGAGAGGATGGTAAGATTTGGTTGACGCTGTGCATACAGATAGATTTCTGAGGTTGTTTACAAAGGAACCAGTAGAATAGCTGGTTTGATCAATGATTCTTTTGATATTGCTTGAGAAGCAAAAGAGTTGCTAGTAAAAAAAAAAGATGCAAGTAAAAAAAGGCCTTGCGAAATTTTTCTATTCAGAATGATGTGGATGGAATGTCTTAACATACTTCTTTGATATTTACTCTTCCCTAGATTTCGAAAAGAAAGTGTACTTCTCGATATATCCCTTACAATTTCACATCTCCCGTAGATTTCCGAAGAGAGGAAAAATTTATTCATGCATAAAAATGAGAAGATCTAATTCTATTAAAACATCTAAAAAGAGAAAAAAATGATGACATTGAAAAAAAATTAATTTAAATGTTGAATGAAGTTTTGGAAAGTTAAACCGTTTATGAACATTTGATATCAGTGTCATACATATTCTCTTAATATATAGTAATTCCCCTCTTATTTAACTATAATTTTTAAAGACAGAATACTGTCATCGACTTTTCCCTGGTTTTCTGGTGCGTTAGATATCTGAAATTCTCTGCAATAGTCTATTTTCAATGAAAATGCTAGATTTTCATAGTGCCACTTAGTTGTGATGTCGATACAAAATTATTTTAAAATTTTGTTATATTTATAACAATGAATTTAATCTAGCCACCAGTGTCAGTTCCTGTTGTGCAATCTTGGGGGTGCTGTAACTTTTAATCTTTCACTGTGCAATGATGCATTTACATTTACATTTACATTTTTTGACTTTTTCCATTAACTTTCATTAGTTACATATTCAATGAATAAATTTATAACATTTGTTTCTCTTCTGATAAGTAAGTATTTAAAAAATCAATTTTAATAAAAAAATTTAATTCAAAATATGTTTCCCTGTTTGAATTTATTTAGTTATGACAGCGTTTTTTTGAACTAAGTTCAGCATTTTCTTTTCCAAAATCTTCTTCAAATTTCCTCCAAAATTTTCCTTTCTCTCCGTTTTCCGAGAAGAGACGGGAATCATCCAAGTCTATACCCCCACATTTCTGGTATTACGCGCGTGTAACGCAATACTGTTCTTTCACTCTGAGAGAACTTCTGATGACGAAATAACAACGCATTTGTCCCGAACTGCACTTCTTCAGAAGAAAGAGACATTCCCCATCCCCCACGGCTGTGATCTATCAACTGCTCTATCAGTGACGTAGTGAGTCACAAAAAAGGAACGAATAATTTCGAACAAAAGAGCTGCAAACCGTTCGATCGCGAACGAGACTAAATCGTTCGTTCGTGAACGAATTGAAACACGTTGAACGAACGACTTTAAGTCGATCCTTTCAACTGAACGGGTTTTCCCATCACTAGAGGCATCCCTATAGGCCAACCGTTTATGAAAGAATATTAATCACATTAAAAGAGGTATTTACGTTATCAGAGATTTAATTATTTATAGCAATTTATATTACATAAAATTTTTCTGTAATGCACTTTAATTGGAAAATTTAAAATATATAAAATATTTGAGATATAACGGCCCATACCTTATTTTGAAAATGAATTAAATAAAGCTTTTTAGCTTTTGATTCAATATGAGTAAACAAATAGTCCCTAGTTTCATTTAAATTGTTCATTTGCAACGTTTGCCACAGAATTGAATAGAAGTGTTTTGCTGAAAAAGGTTTTCGCACATTTTAAAATAAGATTGGATAAGTTAAGTAGGGTGGAATATCTTTCATACATTTTTTATCACTGCGAAAATTTCGCCATGTTGAAAAGTTTCTGTTATCGCTTTTCCCTTTTTGTTTCTTCAGGAACAAGTTTATGATTTCCTTCTCGAATTGGTGCTTAACTGTTATTTCGTGCTGTCTTTTAGATAGTAAATCAGCATTTCGGAGGGAATTTTACATTATTGTTTATGAAGCTATTGGCCTGCTATCTATCGGTGTCTTTTAAAACTTAATCGGACCTCTTCGTTTGTTATGATTTGGAATATGTATTTTTAGCGTCGCCAATTAGGTTGTGAAGCATATTTCCAAGTGGACTACTACTTGGTGAACTTTATCGCTGGAGTGTGCGCAACAACGTTTAAAATGTTAGAACTAATTTGTAACTTTTTTCCGCTGGATATTATGACTCGGACTTGACCTTACATTACTACGATGGAGTCAGTCCCTTCGCGTATGTCTCTTCTGTGTTTACAGAGCGAGTATTAAAACTTCATTCTTGGTATCTGCCATCTCGGTGCTGTGAAAATTACACATTTTGAATCGATTATGATGTGATTGTAGCAATTGCATACTAATAACCCTTTTGTCAAAGTCTTCTGGCCCACTGTCCAAATCTAAATCGCTCTTAAGCTCAGTTTAAGGCTTTTTCTCTTTAAGGTTTCGTATTATCTCCAAGACTGAGTAGAAGTGCATATGCACTGGTCAATTCTAAGTCTACAGTTTACTGCGCCTCCTGCGGCAATATTTGCAACTAATTCTGAAACTTCTGTCTAAGATTTTTACGGCTTTAAATATAAACATACAATTGATTTCCTATTTCTAACGATCTCCGTTGCGGAATTATTTAATTTTAAAAAGATGAGTCCTTCGTGGGAATTCCTGTATGATTATCAAAGCTGTTAACATAAGGCGTCGCTTCAGTTCCTACAATGATATTTGTGCTAGGTGTGACGCTAAAGTCAGCTTACCCCAGTTAATTCCGCGGGGAGACGCGCGGATGGAGTTGTGAAGTAGTTAACAGAGATAAAACTTTAATATTTATCTGAATTTATTATAGGTAATTAAATAGTTTAAATATAGAATTGGAAGCAAAAGTAAAATATTTAGAGGCCTTTTAATCCTAAGATCATGGATGAATTTTTCATCTAAAATTGGGGATCAAAACGAAAAGCTTTAAAGCGCTGATTGAAATATTCAAATACAATGAAGTTTTAGACACATACTTAACACATTTTAATAAAAATTTCATAATTTTCTTTAAAATATTCCATGAAAGTTAACATTATTCCTATAAAGTTTTCAGGTCCTCACGCTTTCAGGTTTTGAGTTTGATCCCTAGATAGCCCAGGAAATTAAGATTTAAAATAAAAAACGAACGTATCTTTGATTAATTCGAGGAAGGCTGGAATTATTTTAATTTCTTTATTTGAAAGCAAAAAGAGTTATGTGAAGTTTTTGCCAATTTTCTGCGTATTCTCTCGTTTGCTTGTCAGAAAACTTCGAAATTGATGACTTTTCCCATTTTTTCTGCTATCAACCACAAAAGACGCACTTCTTAAAAAATTTACTAATAGTAAAGCATAGTACATGAATGCTGCGTTACCTAATTTTTGAAATTATGTGTATAAATATTATTGTATAAATACAATTTGACTTCAGAAAATGCCTTTTTTTAACAATTCTTCAGATTCTGGAGAACTGTGAAATCCAGCATGTCGTAAG